>JBCIKM010321014.1:0-11455 GCA_039654465.1 Melibe viridis | reverse complement strand
GGTCCCAAAAACCCCCCCCCCCCCCCCCCCCCCCCTTGAGGTGTAAGATTATATTCAAACAGCCCCTAAGAAAACAACAAACTGGCCTTAGCTGAGCTGAGATAACAACTGCAGATGCTGGTAGAAAACATAGCTGCGCACTTTGAACTTTGATTCAATATCTATTCAAGCTACTCTTGCCATTGATTGGTATTAATTCAAATCCAATTGTTAAACGTTTTCTTATCATGTTCCGATTCGTGTTAATTATGGACATTTTTCTGTTCATTTGTGCCTCATGATCCCAAAACAACACTGTCCAGCTATAGTGTCATAGTTTCATAACTGTCTTCAGTAAGATATTGTTATCAATGCCACATTTTATGACCACATGGTAAGCTGTCATGCTTTATAGGAATTATCCGTGAATGAGTGAAAACACCTGAAACTTGAAAAGCGAACATGGTGAGGACAGCCAACAAATCTTTACTAAAAAGGGTCTTCAAACATAGCAACCTTTTTATGACCAGTACATCTCTTCTCAGCTTTCCAAGCTAGAGCTTTTTTTCTTTCAATAACTTTTTCTTTGTATATTGCCATTCTTCCAACCAATGCATATGCCGCAAATGCAAGTCTACTTGTATCCTATGTATCTTATTATTGTAGATGTTTTCAATGTGTTTGAAAAACTAAGAATTTGTGTTTGTGCAGAAGATCATCAATTTTTATGCTTTTATCTCCAAAAACTTTGTTGTTTTTCAAGATTAGTTTTAGTCTTAAAATTGTAGGACCAAACTGCGAATAAGAAATCCATCATTGTTCATTGCTGATAGGAGTTAAATGTATTGGAAATCTGATTTCGCTGTGAGCATTTTTATTCTTCTTACAGAAAATCCGTGAAATGGAAGTCATTGACAAGAAACGATCAGCAGAATTGGAGGTCATGATGAAGGCAGAGGAGGAGAAGAGACAGACTGAAAGAGGACCAGGAAAGAAACAAATGCCCAAACCAGTATTGGACTAATGTGACCTGCAACTTGTATTCTTTGTATGTGGAATTCTCTGCACCTTTTGTCTGTCCCCAATGTTTATTACTAATCCGCATGACTTTTTGTTACTGATCAAAGTACAGCTGAATTTGATATGTTCAATGTAGAATGACTGTGATGCACATGCTGTTCTTTATGAAAATGAAAGAAAGAGAAATAAAAGCAAGAGAATGAATAAGAAGAGAGATGGAAAGAGAGAGTATAAAGATAGTAGAGAGACAGAAAGGACAGAGCTTTAGACTCAACATCATACTTTAACCAATACATTCACCAACCAAAATTTTCAGTTTGGTCTGACATAAGTTTGGATAAAAATAACCAATATATGATTATTAGTACTGTTTTCACACCTCTTGTTCTTTCCAGAAAATGTGTGGGATAGAAAACATTAAGTGTAGATTCAACCCCCCCCCCCCTTCCTTTAATTTGCAATAATTTAAATCCTTTCAGTTTTCATTCATTAAAAAAAAAAAAAGACTGGATTTTGAATTACAAAATTTGTTCTGTCATTTTAACACCATTGTAACAATCTCATCCTCAAAGAAAATTTGTCCAAAACACAATTTTCCAACCAGAATTAGCATTTCTAACTCTCATGTATTTCATGTCTCAGATCTCTTGTCCCAGCCTCTGTTTCAGCAAGGATGAGAATTAAGCACTGGATGAGTAAATGGTTTTAAACCAGGGTTCCAATGAGCCCTAGGGTTCTGCCAATACATTACATGGGTTCTTGAATTTGCTTTTGTTCTATAAAACGATTGATTTCTGGCATGGGGGATTCCTTGCCGCCCTATGTTCCCTGCAGGATCAAGAGGCTTAAGTCAATGGGGGATTCCTCACACTACAGGAGTGTTTTTTTTAGGTTTGTTTTCAACTGAAAGGTCAAAACTCACTGTTTTAGACTGTGATATCTTTTTTTGTTCATTTTGTTTTGGTAAATAAAGTTAGTCTTTTCTAACATCAGTTAACTCATGACTTTTCATATGAATCTTTTCTCCTCACAGTTTTTTAAGTCATAGATTAATCTAACTATTCCAGAATTCAATCAGCTTTCAAAAAGATTATTTTTTGTTGATGGCTACGGGTGTTTTGATCAACTGAACACTTTTTGGCTCAGTGACTTAGAAATATTTTGCAAAATTTTGTACATTTACTAGTTAGTGATAAAGAATTGAAATGCATTTATCGAATTATAGCAAAAGTAAAAGGTTGCTTCTCAAGGGGTAACCAAGGAGTAACCCTGAAAGACAAGCTTCCCCCTCTTGTCTCTACAGGTAACTGAGTATTTGCAATTCACTCTCAGTTTCTGTCAAAGATAAGTGTATGGAACCCCTGCAACAGAGAATAACTACCTCCAAGTCAAGCTACAGGAAACTGTGGCATTGCCAATTGCCAGAAAACATGAGGGAGTTGAAATAATGGTTGGAGAAGCTAAAAAAAAATGGGGAAGCCAAAGTAAAGGTGTAATCCTGAAGTTGATATCAAGAGCAGATTTCTGTGTTTTAATTTATGTATTCAGTTTTATGGAATATAGACCAAGAGTTCACTTAACTTTGGGGTTTGTTTTTTTTATCACTTTACTAAACTGCATGGTTCTTGTATCATAGGAGGGGAATGGAAGAAGCACTACAGGTCATGGTCAAAAAAAGAAAGTGTATGCTGGTTAGGAGTCAATAAAATTAAAATGGGGTAGAAACTACTCACAAGAAAGTTCTGCTTGGCCATGTGTGGGTGATTTTCGTGATTTAAAAAAAATAAGGTTGCATTAGCTTGCAGAGACCATGAGTGTCAAAGAGGTCTTGCAGTCAAAGAGGTTTTAAGGTCTAGTTTCGTAGATAAACAACGGAAAAGTTCAATTTTGTAAGAGAAACTGATATTTCTGTTTGATATAATCAGTTTAAACCATACAACAAGATTAGACCAAGAACGTGCAACATGGCAATTAAGATGCTTACCTAAAGCTGGTGCGGCGGGTAATGAAATTGCAAACCATTTTAACGTTCACAGAAGCACTGTATCAAAACTCCTAAGGCGTTTCAATTTGGACAGCACCCCTGTTGATGAGCCAGGCAGTGGACGACTACGTGCAACGAATGCCATGCCAGACTGCTATATTTTGCTCACTTTTACTAAATTGGTCTCGAAATGCCAAATGGACTGGAAGGAACATTCCAGGATTGAGACATGTAACTTTACAAACTACTAGTAAAAGAGTGAAGGAAAACAATCTGAGACCTCCAAAGCCAGCGGTTTGGTCCATTTTGACCATGAACAATCACCAGCATACACAGTACCTATGTCTGTCTTTAGACCCGAGAGTTATATCAAAAGGCATGACATTGGGGATGACCCAAACAAGACAACAATAAAAAAAAAACCAAACAGGACAAAAGAAAAGGGGAAAAAGTAAGACAATAGCTTCAGTGTAAAGGAAAAGAAATAGAAGTGTAGATTTTCCCCCCAGGAACCCCAACCAACCCTTGCGTCTAGATCATGATTCAAAGAATTGAAGTAAAAAATTTTATGTTTATCCCATTGCCACAACTGGCCAACGACAACTTTTATTAATTTGATATATGAAAATAATTTTCAACATTGGTAGCTAGACATATATAACAAATTATGAAAGATATTTGATCGTTTCTTGCTTTTCATATTCAAATCACAATTGAACTGATCCCCCAATAATTAAATAACAACATATTGGTCCGTACAAAATTTAATATCATGAGCACCAAGAGAGGAATGCAGATTGAATGCATCAAGTAAATAACATTACTACATAATTACAATTTATATCAATGGGCAAATAATGCACAGCTGGAACAACTGGAAGTCTCAAAAAGTAATAAAAGAAAACAAACCCCCACACGTATGAGCCCTCAGAGTCGTGTGACAATCACAAGAACAAGGTGGGTACACAGTAATTTTTCATTTGTCTAAAACAAGGAGAGGATAAAAATATTTGTAAATTCCTTAAGTACCTTTTTCCCAACTCCAGTTTAATTGACCATAATTATCTCTCAGAATTTATGTTGGATGTTAATTAAAGCATTTGTTTTTATTTCCTTTACTGTCAGTGAAATTTCATTGCAACCTTGGCTATCTTCAAGCCCTTTTATCAGCTCGAACAAGCTTGCATTTTGGAATTGAAAGCAAAATAATTCATCTGTTGTCTAGCCTTCCCATACTTCTCTTTTAATGAAATCTGGGTGCCAAATAAAACTGTTCTAACAGACCTTTCAAACTTCCAAAGCAAAAACCGCTTCTTTTTAAAATATGGTGAAAAACTCTTAGAATCATAGGAAAAAATAAAGACTTCATTATTTGATGGAGAAGCAGATATAGAAAAAAGAATACAAGTCCTTTAAAAAGAACAATGTAAAGTTTCGTTGTTTAAGGAAAATAGGCCTCATATTGTGCCTCCTTCAAATATCCCAAAAAAGGAAAAAGATACTGAGCACAAAGAAACAAAACAAAAATGAGGACTTGACCCCACAAAGAAATGATAGAGTAGGTCTGTGGGTGATAAAATTCTCTGGGAAGGAAGTGGAAACTTTGCTGGCGAAGTTGCCCCCCTTAGAGAAGTAACTATCAGATCCAGATTAATATTGTACTGTAATGGGAAACTTTCCTTAAACCAAACAAAAAAAAAAAGGAAAAAAATTACAAGTCTCTAAATAGAGAAAAGAAATAAGGAAACGAAAGGGAGAGAGAGGTAAAGCAAAGGGAAATGATTGTCAGATTGTCAGCCAAGGTCATGGCTTCATTGTTCTTCGGCTCCTGGGAAATGATTCTTGTAGAATGAACACAGCAGATTCCAGATGCCCTGGTAAGGATGGAGAGCCAGTCCTGCCGATCTGACACTCTCTCCTATAAACCAAAGGTTTCTACAACTCAGAGAAAAAAATAAGCTCTGCTTAGAGGAGGAGTGGGAGACTTGGGAAACTTATGATATCTCCCAATCTAGTCGGCCGTTATGTTCTGTCTTAAATTCTATTGAAACTATACCATTGCTTTTTCAACTCTACCTGTCGAACATATCCATACCTGTATTGAATGTATTGCTATTCTTATTGTTGGCTGCTCCCTTACATTAACATTTTCGTACCTGTCCTTTTCTGAGTGATTTATATTTTATAGTTTATATTAATTGTCCGTGTTGAAACGTTCAGTCAAGTTAGTCTCTGTTCTCCCTTTGGAACTTCAATACACGTCACCTTTTGCTGCCTACCATATCCAGCTTCCAGCAGCCTCCATTCTATATTGCTATACCAAGTTGAATTTTCCAGTGATCTCTCTTCCACCCTTGTATCCTTCTCAAGTGGACAATGAAAATATGTGAACAAAATCCAACCTTTTTCTTTTCTGACTCCAAACCTTTTAAACCTCCATTACATCCTTTAAGAAACCAGGTTAGTGTATATCACGTCAATAGATAGCTCATTAACATTAACAATGTAAATAACGAGCCTGTTAATTCCAAAACTCACATTGACTATGGTGATCCCCCCCCCCTTGAAACTTTATTTTTGAAAACGAAAAAAGGAAACCTCCAAAAACCAAACTCTTGAAAGAGAACACTTTAGGGTAACAAAAGAATATATAAATGCAGCTGAACTTAAACAGCAAAAGCAACATTTTAAATCAAAATATCATGAACTTCCAAAGCAATTAACACAGTTAAAAATGAACAATTCAAGAAAACTTTTCACAAAACTAAAATACATAATCACAACAATTAAAAATGAAACAACAGCAACAAAATGACCTGAACCATTAGTTTGATGAACTACAACAGAATTCAGCAATAAAAATAAAGGTGAGCATGCTAACTTCATGATGAAATAGGAATGAACACATAAAGGAGAAGATGAGCGACTGCCTTATCCAAAATGCTGTGTTACGCTATAGAAACAGTTGAAGTGGTTTGTTGATGAAAGGCATGGAGAAAACAGTTTACATACATACCCTCTACTATTTGTATCTTCAACAAAATCAAGTAGAGTAAGTGCTCTAAAACATCAAATTTAACTTGAATAAAATAAAACGAAAAAGAACAAAACAGTATAAATTACCTAGCCTAACGCAGCTGTAAACCTGATATTCATTGATTTTTATTTTAGCAAAAAGGATAGGGAAATGAAAAATAAAATTCTCATAAAGATGGAAAATGGAAATGTCATCAACAAATGCATTGTCCCCATTTTAATTATCAAAAGGAATCTTTGTGTTTGTTCAAACAGTCAGTAAAACTCACATCTGCAGGTCAAAAAGGCAATTTACTGTGTAGGCACATGTTCCACTTGCTTTTTGGTTAAAAAATTAGTTGGTTTTCCCTTTGATGATACACTTACATTGTTGAGTCTTGAGATAACAGCTTTGATGTTACTTTAAAGTGTTCAAGAGTTAAAAACATTTCAATCAAAATTTCATTGAAGTCCAAGAATTTCTCTTTTTATGTAGAAGTCTAAGAATTTCTCTTTTACGTTGAAGTACAAGAATTTCTCTACCAGAATTCTTTTTTTTTCCAACAAAAAGACACCTTGGTGAGAACATCAGTTAATCTCCAGTACACTTTTGTGACCTGCGGCTTGGTTGTGTGTTTGAGAGATTAACACTTCTAACACACTCGGGACATAATAAGGAGCCGGAAAGAGTTAGACATCATGGTTTACATTTAAAAGAAAAGTACATAGGTAATGTGAAGGAGCAACCATAAGCCTTTCACAGTCTGTCCAGAACAAACCCTTTAACACATGGAATTCTCGTGAACCATGAATCATGATCTTGAATTATGAAGCCTGCATACTGTTGATACAGAATTCTGTCAGGACTATAAAGACAATAAATAACATTTACACCATAGTTTTTTACCTCAGATATGACATGCTCCAGGCTCTTTGCACAACCACAACCATCCAAAAGTAAGCAACTGGATCGCGCAACATGCTCAAAACAAGCAGAAACTCATGTTCATTTCTTATGTATATAAACTATACACACTGAAACAATAACAGCTTTTTTCAAATACAGACACTTTCATTGACAATCATAGTCGATAGACTTCCCCTTCACTGACAATTTTTCCCCTTGTATGCGATAAGTAAATCTTTCTCAGGATGGTCCCAAGATACAATGGCTGCCAAAATGCAACGCAATAAAGACACTTGACGGATTAAAAAGAGAACCTGCACTCAGTTGAAGACAAGAAAAATAGTTGATATTTAGTCAAATGTTCATTTCAAAATCATTGAGCATAATAAAAGTTTGTTTCTTCCATTTTTGCGCTCTAAAGTACTTCCAAGAATAAATAAATAAGGAAGCAATAAAAGAAAACAAAGTAAGTAAGCAGTTTTGACAACTACTGCAAAAGTCCTGAAGTTCTTTTATATCTTTCACCAATAAATATGAAGCAATGTTGTCATTAAGTAGGCAAGGAAAAAAGAAAAGAACTGCAGATGGCTCAGGCATAGAACATGGATTTTGCAACTTTCTTTCCTTTCTCAGCAAGGAGAGTTCCATCATCTTTCCAGTACCCTTTACTCTTAAGAATCTCCTCAATACTTCTGTCTTCCTCCTCATATCTGAAGAAAGAGAACATGAAGGTAAACACATTCAGCATGAAACACAAACATAGTGTATGTATCAATGTTAAATACTTTTTCAAAAAAGGTGCTTCCATATTGTCCCACATCAAATATTATGAGAGCGATCAAATGTCAAGATTGTTCAAAAATTCTAAAAAAATTTTCATAGAAAAAAAAATAGCTCCACTATCTACTATCAAAACAAAATAAAAAAACCCAAACCAAGATGAGAAAGTTTGAAGATTGGGCGTAAAGAAGTATTTCTTTTTGTACATATTTTAAAGCAGAAAAACTGCTACGCCCAAACAAATGGTCAATGCCCTGCAACCTGAGTACTGACACAATGACTCTCTCAAGACTCCCAGGTGTCCCTTATCCTAATTGTTGCCAATCTTTGATAACTTTGCCTACCTGATCCTGTCCTCGTCCATGCTGTCAATGATGGAGCTCCGCTGGTTGACAATGTCTAGTTTGTGCTGCAGCAGGTAGGCCTCCTCCTCTCGCTCCTGGGGCGACTTGGTCAATTCTGCAGGTAAGGAAATTACTTGTGTTCTCATTGGTTAGAAATAAAAAGAGTACAGACCCTTAATGAAGTGCTGTTACTGTTACCACCATTCAGGACAAACTGTTCAAAAAGTAGTGCGGATACAAAATGAAAACACTGCATTGATGACCAGGGCTCTCAAAATCTAGAAAAAATACCTTCATCCTAATTCCCTGTTTTGCTTTGTTTTTAAGTGCCATTGTAAAAAGTTACAGTCCCTTTAAAAAAAAAAAAGAAAGCAAAAAATAAAGTAAAAAGCATATGTGGAAATAACTTTTTAAAGGCTCGTCCATCAATTTTTGTTGACTGATCCAGATGATATTTGATCTCTTCAAAAAGTAAGTATATCAAAAGTAGAGGCTGCTGGAAGCTGGGTCGTCATAGAGAATATAATACAGTGGAGGGAGTATGGAAGCTTCTGTTATAAATAAAAAAACAAGGACACTGGACATAGGTGACACCCTTTCTCAACAGGCACAATACATACGCAATATAATATAATATAGAAGAGAAAAGAAAAGAGTAAGTAAGAATGAAGTGGTTTTCATAGTCAGAGCTAACAAGACCACTGAATGGACCAGAGCATAATGAAAGCTTGCAAGGTATACACAGAAAACAAGTAAAGAACACAATCAAGTGAGGCCCTCACCATCTTTGTTCATCAAGTAACGAAGCTGTGCATCGATCTGTTCTTGCTCATCCTCCAAGTCCTGTTCTCTGGACCTGAAGACAGAGAATAAATGTTGTTGTACACCGAACAAACAAATTAAATGCTTTCTTTACATTCAATTACAAAACACTTGGCACCACTGTTTTGTTTTTGTTCTCTATTGTGGCCAATCTTAAAATATAGGCATAAAATAGTTTTCCAAAATTCTTAAAATCATTGCAAACCAAAAACTGTGAGCCAAGGAAGTGTTAGGTTCTTTTGAGTTGGAAAATCAATATGTAAAATAAATCAAAATTTCAAGGACCACACTGTAAACACAAGGCGTACCCCAGTGAGCACAATCAAAATGGATGCTGACTCTATAGAAATACAAATTAAAAACTGGTAAAAGACATGACATACCTAAAATAAAGGCACACACTGTATGAGACCATATATGCACATGGTGCACCAGCAATATGAGAACTGCAACAACAATGAAGCTGGCAAGGAGCAGGAAAAACAACACCTGCAGTGACTCAGTGCGTATATCCTCTAGATGTTAACATCACAAGGTATGTCTTTCCACATAACTACTCATCAAAGCTGAAAAAAAGACTTGAAATGTGTGTATTGTGTATTAAGTACTCACAAGTAGACCAGATCTGCTTCTTGTCTGACCAGGTCATTTTTCTCACTGACCAGCTGGAACCATTCCATCATCAGACGGTCGTCTTCGTCGTCGTCCGCTGAGCCCTCCAAGAAGCTGGCTGGAAACACCATAAAAGGGAGAAAACTGTTAAAACCTGCAACCAAACTATCCTCTACAATTTGATGGAATGATTTGAGGATATCAAGAGTTATGATAAACCAGTAGATTAAAAAGAATACAACCTGTCAACTTGAAAAAAAAAATTGGACCAAAATGGAATGGAATAATGAGAATTAGAGGATCATAAGTTAAGGAAATGTGAAAGAAAACTAAAAAATTCCTACAGAAATTCAGTTAGTTATTTGAATAAATGAGTTGGATGAATATTATGGTGATATGATCGGATATTTTATGAAAGCTTTTGAAAAACGGTCTAGAAAAGATAGTGTATGAGTCTTATGTCATTCTATTAAAACTATCATCAAGAAAACTCAATTTCTTTTGATACAAAACAGAAATTCTGAGACCTAATCAAAAGAGAGTGATGCCCTCCAAATTGGTGTCAAAGAAGCACGATGAAAACACAATATTTCTTATATTTTTTCCTTCCAAAGAATCTGAAGAGCATATCATGCAATATGTATGGTTGTATTCTGTAAAGATCTTCTGAATAATTTCATCACTTTGAATTAAGTCAAAAACATTGAGTGTCCAACGTTTCTAATTATGATCAAGAAAACTCAAAGAAAACCAAAACATTTGTTGGTAAACTGTTGTGACTACAAGCATAAGCAATCAGAACACAATCAGACTTGAACCTGGTGTTAAAACACAATTAGAACCAAAAGACACCATGAACATGGAGTGTATTTCAAAGAAATTTTGGCTAGTATATGATATTCCTCTCTGTGCTTGCACGTACCTACACTTGTGCACGTTCCAAAGCTATTTTGAAAACTTGTTCCCATTCATTTTCCATCATCTATTCTATTTGAAATCTTTTATAATCTTTACTCTAAACAACCAATTTAAGAGGGAGAAATGAGATCTTGGTTCAAAATAAAGCATCCACAATTGAAAATAAGTTGATAAAGATGGCTTTTCAAATTGAAATTTGAAAGCGGAAGAAAAAATGCAGTGCTCAGAAACCCTCTAATTGTAAACCTACTTGCAAATAAAAGGGAACTCAAACAATGATGAATAGAAGTTACAACAACAACAACAACAACAACAACAACACAGGATTAAAAGCACTAATTAGATGGTTAGAAATTTTGATCTGAGACAAAAAACACTCCTGATTAAGTCTTGCCTAGTTTTATATTGCAATCTTCAACACGCCCCCTTGAAAACAAACAGTGCTTAAAATGATGGGATAAGAAAAATGCTTTGTTTTTGGGGGGGTTTTAGTTTTAGCTTTTCTTTTTTTATCCTCAGCAAGCACTCCAACACTGTGAGGCCGAAAGGAAGAATGGCAAAGAGAGACAATATTTTAAGCTGTACACTACGACGGAATGGGGTCATCCTCGAAGCAAACATTAGAACACGAGATGGCACACAATATGGAATATTTCCAGGTTTATCAACCCAGGAAAGGTAAAGAATGATACTGAAAGAATTCCTTCCTTCAGTCCTAAGTGGGTGACTGTGATTTGCTCTTTTTGTAATTTATGTGATTTGAAATGTGACTGTTTGTGTTAGGATGAGTTCAAGCATGTGGAGTATGCAACATTTGATAAGGGAAAACCAATCACAACATACTGTATCCAATTCACTTCAACACAAAAAATTTGATTCAGATTTTCATTCATCCTGCAGCCCCATTTAGGAAACTCTCTTGTGACTTTGATTACAAAAATCAGTTTCCAATATAGAAAATGTTGAAATAAACAAGACAAAGCCTTAGAAAAGAAAGATTTCAAAAGAGAGAGAGAGAGAGAGAGAGAGAGAGAGAGAGAGAGAGAGAGAGAGAGAGAGAGAGAGAGAGAGAGA
>JBCIKM010320685.1:0-11458 GCA_039654465.1 Melibe viridis | reverse complement strand
TCTCTCTCTCTCTCTCTCTCTCTCTCTCTCTCTCTCTCTCTCTCTCTCTCTCTCTCTCACTCTCTCTCTCTCTCTCTATCTCTCTCTTTATCTCTCTCTCTCTCTCTATATCTATCTATCTCTATCTCTCTCTCTCTCTCTATCTCTCTATCTATCTCTCTCTCTATCTATCTATCTATCTATCTATCTATCTATCTATCTATCTATCTATCTCTCAGCTCTTACTCTTGCTGTCTTTTTCTCTCATGTTTAGACTATAGGAAAACTTTGTTTTAAACACTTCTTCAGATGCTTGAAACAAAAACGGAAGCGTTAAAACCTGTAGATGATTTGCCCATTTGACTTTTGTGTATCATGGAGAACTAAAAAGACTAGCAAAGAAACTCATACCCACCCTTTCACACCCTATATCTATCCAGGCAGAGACTGTGTCCTTTGTTGATCAGTCTACTGGGAGAGCCCAAGCCAGAGAAGGTTCCTGTGTCCAAACTAGGTCGACAGGATGTGCTGGGGAAGACCACAGGTGGCTCTGCCTCTGCCTCCAACATCACACAATCCTCCGCAAAGATTATCTACAAGTGAGTGGATGTCAGAGGTTTCAATTGGAGTGATCGATAAGGCATGAGATACCAAGCACTGATAATAATTCAAATTTCCACTGATTTCTACTTTTTGTCATGTTTTCTGTAGTAACTCACTTTTGAGTATCCATGATGAATCTATCAATGGTCTTCACAAATCTGCCACTGATAACAAGCTGCATGTTCACATTAACTGCTCCTTAGTGCCTCATTTTGAATGAAACCACAATGAAATATAGTTTCTCAGATTCTCTATTTTTTCTTTTTAAATTGTATCGCTAAAATTAAAAAGCCCTCTTTTAGCTTTTTATATTTATTTCATGCTCACCTTTTGGATCTAAGAAACATGATTCGCATTCTTTCAAATTGTTTTAAGGTCTCGTTTCAGATCCTTTGTTATTATCTGAACACGGTTTACCTGACGTCACAATCATTGAAATAAAATCAACTTTTTAGTGTGAAACTCCATGGATAATCATACTGTGTCAGATATCATTCTATATCAAGAATGTATTGTCTGCAGCATTGCCGGTTCCCTGGCCAGCCTGGTGGGAGAGATCCCTGCCCTGAGGCCTGTGTTGGAGTCCCTGTTTCATAAGATGCTGGTCTTTCCGCTACCCCAGCACAAGCACGATTCTCTCTTAGTGGTCAAGGAGGTAAGGGGAAAAAAAAACAACTCTAGTCTTAGCCTGTAGCTCTTATTCTATCCACATGAGATAACTTATTATAAAAGTTTTTTATAAATTAGATTTAAATTTAGATTGCATTCAAAGAATGCAGTTGTCTGGCAAGTGCCAGAAGAACCTGTATCCCCCAGAGCCATAAATGACACCAAACTGGCACCTTCCATCCTATCACTTAAAGACAAAAGTGCTATTCTGCTATTTATTTTTATTTGCTGTGCAGTTTTCAGCTATGCTGATATGCCCAGCGTTTGAGTTAGAAATGTTATCATATCTATTAATACTTACTATGTTCCTCCTTTTTCCTTATTTTTTTTTAGGTTTTCCCTCCTTTATCGAAATACCCCAGTAACAGCTATGATTCTAGAATTGAACACTTATCTTGCTATGTGGCATCCCTCACATTACCTTAATATAGCTCCTAGTTGGCTTATGGGAATAATGAAACCTCGACCAAACTATTCTGCCGGTTGAGCTAATTCTAGATTTATATAAATCAATTTGACTCAATAAGTCATCATATTTAGCCAGCATAGCCCAATTGCATTGAGGTAGGCAGACAGACATGTAGCATTAATTTCACTCTCTTGATAAAATGTTAGTAGTACACAAAATTAAGACGTATTTTTATGTGTTGAGATTAATTAATATATGTGTTTCCTCCTTACCCCAGCTACTGACAGACCCTAAGAAGGTGATGTCCATCCTGGGGTCCAAGCGCAAACACACCAAAGCCAACATGGCTCTCATCAAAATGTAAGCTGTCAGTCTCATCTTCCTCTTCCAGATTTAAAATTAGATAGTGGCTCTATAACTGACCCCAATGCATCAAAGATTTATGTAAAAGATTTTACATAATAAGTTTAATTCTGAACTTTCTTACAACAGTAAATCATAATATATGGAGAAAAATTGCATTTTATAGGAACAAATGGAAAAACAGACACAGAACTGAATTTAAAAATAAAAGAATATTAGACTCTCTATAGGTATTTTTCAAATATTTGTAATTTTTAAAGTTTTGAAATGTTTTCATGTAACTATCAGTTTTTAGATTACAATAGAGTCATGTGACATGAATCAACCAACGGAATCTTTTCATAATATAGTCAATGTATTAGTGTGTAATCTGGTTTGTCTGCCTTCCACAGGCTAGTGGACACGGTCCACCAAAGCAGCCAGGCCTCAGAGCACCAGTTGCTCTTCACTGCTATCACCTGTGTGGACGGTCTGTTGGCCTCCCTGGAGAGGATCAGCCACGGGGAAGCTGTGCTCTGTAACCAGGCCTCCCAAGGACGAGGTGTGGAACAAACGGCAACATTAAAGACTCTTGGCATTGTCGGACTAATGTTTTAAACCCTTTAACAAATTTAATTGCAGATCACTTTCCCCTGACCGAAACACTGCTTCCTATCTCATTTATATGCAAATGTATACCAGAAAAAGTGCATGCATATCATACTCACTGATGTGTAATGAATGTATGAAATTCAACATGTAAAGCATTGGTATTATGGATAAAAGTAAGGGATTGTCAAATATAATTTTAAGGCATCTTATTCCGTTTGCTTTGATAGAATTTTTAAATACAAAGGCCGCTGAGTCAATAATACTAGTGTTGGATTATTTGCTGTTGCTGTTTAAGAAAATTTTTAAAAAGCATTGATTAATTCGAGGACTTACTGGGAACAAACAAAATGGCAGATAGTCATTGCATGACTTTCAATGCAATTTTTATATTTTTCTTTGGATTCTTTTTAAAAGCATTGATGTTTGCTTAGTCAAGAGCTTTCATTTTGCTGTATTCTGGGTTTAAATTCATAACAGAATCTGGAAAGATAGCTTCTAGGGAAAAGAAGAAAATCTTACCCCTCAAGAAATTCCATCTCTTTGCATTGTCTTTCTCTCTTTAGGCTCAAGACTCCACAGCAGACGCAGCATGACCTTGAACCCAGATGATGATGGAGGAAGTGAACTCTCATCTCATGTTTTTGACGAGGAAGGTAACGCTTGTTTGACTCTTTAAGAAGGTAGTAAACATAGTATGTAAAAACATATCAAGAAATGAACATATTTACATCATCATGGCTGATTTTATAGGGTATCTGTATTTTTCATAAGACTGACAAAAAAACAACTTTCCTGATGATATGATGATGTAAATATCAGGGGGAAATAGATTCAAACTAATTTACCATTGAAAAGCCACAGACCTATTCTTTTTTCTTTTTTTTTTTCAAAATTGATATTATCAGGTGAGTGAGCTTTTCATTATCAAGGGGATTAGGCAAGCAAATTTGATGGAACTGATTGCTATAAAAAATCATCTGTTTTTCTGTCAAATCTTTTTTAAGGTCAAATCAACGGTTGGCAAGTCTTCATATAACCTTCCCTCCCCTCCCCCCCTCCCTTCCCCGCTCTTCCCTCTCACCCTCCCCTAGGCACAGCCACTCACACCTACCAAAACAAGAAGTGCACGAATATGCATACAAATTTACCCTTTCTGAATTTTTTTGTCTCCTCAGAAGTCCACAAGGAGGAGTTGCAGGACTCATCATCGCCCTCATCACATGCTACATCATCAGACTCCCACGATGCCAAAGACAGCAGAGAAAGTGCTCCCCCGTCCATCCACATGTCTCCGTCTAGACTGCGGTTTGAGGCGGAGGAGAAACACAGTGCTGGCAGATTTGTTCAGTGCCTTCGTGCTAGTCTGCCTGCCCTCATGTGTGCCATGAGTGTATGGGAGGTCGACGAGGCCATACAGGAAATGTCCTCAAGGTTTTGTGCTGGTAATTTCATCAACAAATTTCCAATTTTTTTCTATTCCTCTCTATGAATTCATTGCTATGTGAATTTTGACAGCTTGTCTCACTAGTTTTTTTGTTTGTTTGGTTTTTTTTTCTCCTGGACCATTCCTAACTTTTATAACCCTTTTTGGTTTAGTAATGAAAGGGTAGTTAGAAAAGGGTTTGTAATAGTTATTGTTCACTTGTTAGCATTTTTTATTGCTGTTTTATTGTTGAATGGAATTTATCAAAATTAAGATTTATTTGAATTTTTTAGGTTATATTTTCAATTTTGCTTAAGTAATACTGAAAAGAGTCATTGTTAGTTCTATTTCCCTTGCTCCCCCAGTAGCAACTGAGATATTGTACCTGGAGTCCAAGGGTGGCAGCCCACTTTCCTTTTCACTAATTATTTTAGAAAATCACCATCATCAATCTTGAAAATAGTCTTATTATCAGTAGTTACTGCTGACAAAATTACTAATCTTAGTCCTTGTTTATTTATGATGATGAATTAGTGTGTCTTGAGGGAAATCAAAGAAATCGGTGCAGGTACCATCCTCAAAGGAAGCAAAGCTATAGATAAGATAAAAGTAGGAAGGTTTAAGTCATCCTACTTCATTCTTCATTATTTTTTTTTTAAAGAATACATTACTTTCTATATTGTTTTAGTTGACAAGTTTCTACCTTATTCTGTTTGTATTGGGTATCATTGAATGACCATCTCACTGTAAGTGTACTTGTCAGATTAAATTACCTGCCAAATCTCTTGAGATGTAGAATTACTACCTGATATGCTCCCCAGACCACTCCAACCCCAAGATGTCAGCGTCCAATGGGTCAGAGAAGCCCAGTGTTGTTCTGAATGCGGATGGCCTGTATGTGACCACCATCACCGTCTTCAAAATGAACCAGAGACTCATCAACTCTGGGTTTTATGCTAGACCTGGAGTAAAGCAGCCTACTGTGTCTGAGGTGTGCCAGCATGCTTTAGCTTGCTTGCTTGATTGAGAAGTTTATGGGGAAAGAAAATACAATTGAGTAGAAGACAGTTGCAATAAATAATGTTTCTCTCTCTTTATTTTTTAATTATTTTTTTTTTACACAATTATGAACAGAAAGGAATAATTTGATCTTTTAAACAAATCTCAAGAAGTGGAGCCCAGAGTGCCAAAGATTAGGGAGAGGAAACTGCAATTGTTTAGATTTATTTAAATTATACGTTTAAAGTGGGTTGACTATAGAGAGTCCTGAAGATAGTACCAGCTTGAATGTGAAAAAGTTGAAGATTTTGTAGTTGATTGGATTGTATGAGATTTGAAGCAAAAAATTACAGCGACAGTGTTAAGGGCTAGATGTCCTTTCAATGGATTGTTCTCCAAGCAATCAGGAATCATCTCAAATGTCCAAGGGAAATAATGCAATACCAGAGTCTGACTAGAACCATGATTGTTTCGTTTCCAATGCAGTGTTTCAGGTCACTTTACCCTCACTGATAAGGAGGGATTGGCTAAAACAGGGGAAGGATTTGTGTTTCAACATTTTTGTGCCTATTAATGAAAAGTTTTTTTTATTCCTTAGCAAATTTTTAGGTATATGGATAATGAATATTATAAATGTTGCTCCTTTTTATTGTTGTTAAGACCCTAAGTCTCTAAATTACACGGTATTTGGAAAGAAATATATGAAATAAACATTCTTTTCTGCTGTTTCTTTTCTCAACAGACATCAACTGATTTTTTAAAATCTTTTGGAAGTTTAACTCATTGAAAGTTGCCACATCTAGTTTAAGAGAATGGGATAAAGGTGTAGAAGTAAAGGAGTAGTTGTAATAATAATAATTATAATAATAATGATAATAATTGTACTTTAACATACAATTCATTTGGTACACACACACGGGCACGCACACACAAATACATACTCATATTCTATTTATATGGCATAATTTTGGTGTCCCAGGGTTATTTTTTGCCTTAGAAGCTGTAATAATTTGAATAACTTAATAATGCAAATGGTAATGGTAGAATTTTACATCATTTTATTTCTCCTTTCTTTTCTTCTGTCATTGGTGCAACGCCTTTGACTGGCAGAGTGAGTTTGTCAGTAGGCTGTTTGAGTCTGGGCTGTTGCTGTTCCTGCCGCCTGTCTGGCTGGCAGAGGTGTACCGTTTGGTCCTGTCCGAGTCTATCCTGGATCCCAGTGTCACTGGTGTCACTCTTAGTGGACAGCGGAGAAACAGCTGCGCCCTGCACTCCCTGATTCTCGGTAGGTATTGGCAGACTGCTGTAGTACAAATTTGAGAAAACAGAATCCTTAGGTTCTAGATTGTAAGACAGACTCTAGATGCAGATAAAATCAATATATTAAACCCTCCTCCCAATGTAAAAATAATTTTAAAATATCAGTTTTTGAGACTAGGCTTAAAAGGGTTAAATATTTACATACCCCATTTGAGTCAATATTAGTCAAGATTTTTACAGGATGACTGTATAATATTAATATTACATTGTATTGGCGTTGATGGCTCAGTGGTTAACTCAACATGCAAATGCAAGAACCAAGCAATCATAATCTTGGCTAGTATCTAAAATAGTGATGCATAGGGTCACTTCCCAGCTCTGCTGCCCCATGTTTAGCAATAGGCCATTGACGTTGTGCCCCTGGGTAAGGCACTTAACCACACCACTTACATCATCCTATTGGCAATGAATGTAAAACTCGGAGGTCCCCCTGGTTTTAGATCAGACAGACAACCTTGTGTCTTTCTGAAATATTGTAACACTTCTTACTTGTGGTTTGTCTTGTCATATGTTACATGTTGGTTGTCATCCAGGCATATGGTAATGTAAAGCACTCAGAGCTTGGTGATAACCGTGAATAAGCACTATCTCAATGTCCATATTTATTTATTCTATTTATTACACAGGCAACAATATTTTAAGACCAACAAATTTCCAAAATGATAATAAAAAGGAATGAGAATAGTGGTCATTGGAGTTTATTCTTTGTTAAAAGAAATTATTATATGCAAGAAATATTATTGCATTTTTCAAAAATTCTCTCTCTTGTATAATATGTAACTCTTTTTTTGCCAGACTTGGAAGGGTCAGGTACCAATGAGGTCAGAGGTCGCCTGATGTCCGATTGGTGGGAGGAGTCTAGAGTTGGTGACAAGGAGGAGGAGGAGGAGGAGGACAGTGCAGGAGCAGGGGACAGCAAATGGAGGGCTGACACAGGTGTGGAGGAGGAGTTATTACAGTACAAAGTGAAGCAATGCAATTAAAAGATAACGATGTTTATGTCATGCCTGGTTGCCTTGGTATAGTTGTCAGGGACGGTGAATAGGATGTTCCTTTTCTCAGAGTGGAAAAATTATTTGAAAATGATATTCATCATTACTTAACTCTGTGTGTTATTTTTTTACAGTGTTGACTTATTTTGAGGCTTAAGCTCAAGATGCTTAGCAGTCATTGTGAAGCACAAAATATTTTAGATCGTGGATAACACTGAAAATTTTTGTTAAACTTACAAATGGGATATAATGACATTAAGTGGGTTTAGATTAGAAAAAATTGGTACTGATTGTCATTTAAATGGCAATTTAAAAGAAGCAGATATTGAAAGAAGACAGTTATGCATTCTTATGTCAAACTAGCATTGTGTGTGAGAGAATTTTTTTTTAAACCAAATGACGTTTGTGAGTTTTTGTAACTGTTTCTTTTCTCTAATGGTCACTGACAACTGGTGCTGTGGTCAGGCAAGTGTCTGGCAGGCAGCGTGCTGTCCTCGTGCTGGGAGGAGATCCTGGACATCCTGTCCGTCATGCTGAGGGACACCAACCCCATGTCAGGCACCACCGGAGTGACCCGGCACAACCTGGGACTGCTGCTGGCCACAGACAGCGCTAGGGAAGACGTCCGCCGTGCCCGAGGCGCCATCTGCATCAGTCTGAATGGTCTGCAGAGGGCTGCCAAGCTCTGCTGCATTCTGGGTAGGAAGCCTGCCTGCCTTACCTCATATTGTCCTGTAGTGTTGCCTTGACTGTGTGTGTGTTTGTGGTAATGTTTTATGAAATTGAATGTTCAAGGCCTTGAGCAATATAAATATGTTTTGTTATGTTCCCAAAAATTGTATTTTGGAGCTTAAACATTCAAGGCTATCTTAAAGAAATTACATTCTTTTTATTTATTTTAAGCAGGTGGCTGGTAGGATTTTCTACTTGTGTTCTTATTTTTTTTTAAAGATTGTCATAATTGTTAGGCAGTTTGGGAAAACCAGGCACTTTGCACAGAGCATGGAATGAGTTGGAGGCTATTTTAGACATTGTGGCCATCTCTGGGCTCAAAATGGGTTATGGCTTCAAAAGTCCCTTAAACCATTCAAGATTCAATTTCAGATCAGATTATACATTATTTTCCGTTATAAATGTTTCTTTTTTATCTTTTTTTAACCTTCTCTAGTTTGATTTTTTGAAAAAACGAGCTATTTTGTTTGTTTAACTTTAACTGTTACTTTGGCAGACTCTATTTCCTCCAACCTACACATATTGCACATTGTTGAAAAATTTGTTTCTATGGCTTTTTATTGATAAATACAATGCAATGTGCTCTTAGTAGCAATTTTATCATAGCTTTGCTTGGAACTGGTGAAGGTTATCTCAAGTCCTTCTAAGCTTTTCATTATTTTAGGAAAAGAAACTTACCCTTGACTCCTCCATCCAATGAAATAATCTCTTTTAGTTACTTATGTCAAGATTTTACTTCATTTTATCCATCATATTTGTTTAAACTTGAAAATAAACTTGTCAGAGGAAGCAGTTTCTAAGCACAAGAAAGAGAAACAATTAGGCAGACAGACAAATCAAATCTAGTTAAGATATCTGAATAATTGGAAAATCAAAATGATCTGGAAAGACCCTTAGTTAATAAAAAAACTCTACCAATATTATCAAATTTTCACAAAGTGACCGGTTATCCCATACCGCTTCACATTCCCCCCCACCTCTGTTGTATCATGCCACATTTGTTCTCTTTTCTGCGTTTCAGTGTTTGGTCATTTTTTATGTCATACCTTTTTGGTATATAAAAGGGAGATCACAATCTAGATTAACTGTGTACTGTACTTTAGTACACAAAGGGCTTTTAGAGATCCTGGATGTTCCTGGACTATTTTGCTGTTATGAGTAAGGCCC
Organism: Melibe viridis; assembly: GCA_039654465.1. Taxonomy (NCBI): domain Eukaryota; kingdom Metazoa; phylum Mollusca; class Gastropoda; order Nudibranchia; family Dendronotidae; genus Melibe; species Melibe viridis. Next base: position 2,211 of record JBCIKM010320685.1, on the reverse strand, counting down.
ATTATTTTCCTGAGTTTTAATCAAGACTCTAAATTTTTCCCTTATCCGTCCAGGTCTCCAACATCTTTGTGGAAGTGCTTTTGCCCAGTTGGCTCGAACCTCCTGCACCAAAGAAGATTTCCGCCTGGCTGCCACCCAGGATTCGGGCAAAGGTCACCAGGTCAAGGGACCTGGGGTCACAACGCTACCAAAGGCTAAGTTGGTCAAGTTGCATGCCGCTCATGTGCTGAGCATGGACGTTGTCATGACAACCGGCATGGAAATGGGAAGTCATTCTCCTGACTGTTGGAAGCATGTATTGAGGTATGTAGTTTTCTTGAGTGTGTTTTGGCCTTACCATGAGCTTCTTGGTTGCAGAAATGGGTTTGAGATCAAGAATCGTGTTCAAGATGTTAGTCTCAGAAGAATTTAAAAAAAAAAAAAAATGCAAACACATCTTTATAATCTGTAGATACTTTCTGTATATTTATTACATATGAGGCTCAAATCATAAGTAAAGTCTTTTTAAACTTGAACATTTAGGATCAGAGGCATCTTGCCTTTTTTGGTAAAGTTTTATCCAAATTAGAAGATAATGAATAGAAATAATAGATAAAATATATCAAAATTTGAATTTTCCTTGCTCTCAGAAGATTACAGCTGAGATGTTGCTCCTATGTGAAATAGAAATGAAAGATGTAACTTCTAAATTTGGTGTCAGTTGAAATTGTTCATACTCTTATTTATGACTTAGTACTTTTTTTACAGCATTCATTCCTAATGGCTTTCAATCTTAATCGCCATACTAATGTTTTTGAATCTAAAAATAAAAACCCCTGAATAGAATCAGGTGGTTGAAATATTCAGACAATTGTTTTATGCAGTTTATTGCCGTGATAGAAATCCTGATGCTTTTGTTTCAGATGCTGTGCACACATATCAGAGCTGGAGCACACTTACTTCAGCCAAGGCAACAACCAATCCAGTCTGCCCAAAGTGGTACAGGGGTCAGGAGGTCATGACACAGCACAACAAGGAGAGGCTGATGGGTAAGACCAACTCTGAATCATCTCTGGCCAGCATAAATAATTTTAGTGCTGTTTGAATTATTGATTGTGATCTCTGATAGATTTATAGGATTGCAGAGAAGTAAAGATACGCCATTTTGCTTTTGGAGTCAGATATAGCTTGACCTCCAAGATAATGGTAGTAAAATGATATTTTCACTCTCGTGTACCACATTATGTAGATTAATTATTGAATCTTATCATGAATTGACATAGATTCAACTATCTGGGGGATTTTCATCATAATGATTTAGAATGTTTTCAGTGCAGTCCCTCTGATTATGTATCACAACACTTTAGTGAGTTAATTTTTAATGCTAGAATTTTTTGAGGATCTGAAAGGGATCTCAGGGACTATTAAAAAAGAATGCTTTTCCAAATATTTTAACCCTAGGTGTGTGTGATTATAAAAAAAATTAAGGATTGCAACACCTCGTCTCTCTTCACACCAGTAATGAACAGGGTTTTTGTTCTATCTTTGCTCTAACCCCGTTGCCCCAAATTTTGGCAGTGACAGAGATTCAGACCTGTATCTGGGACCAGTGGCTGCTGCTATCCCTGTGGCCCCCAGGATCAATGTGCCGGCCCTCATACAGCAAAGCAAACTGGAGTCTGGCTGGGACAACTCATTGAGTGGAGGAGGGGTGCTGACTTTTGCCCAAGCCTCCAAAGCTCTCTGCGGTCTGTCTCAGGAAGTAGATAGGTGAGGCAAAGTATTATGCTTTTTCACTCTGTATTATATCTCTCAAACTTTCCTTTCATTCCATATAACCCTCCCCCCAAAACACAAGCATACTTAACCTCACAAAAACACAATTACTGAGACATAGTGGATATTGAATGACTGTCTTTAGATGTAATTTTTATTCCATGAATTTTTAGTAAATTTGGACTTGGATAGTTTTCAATATCAAAATATGGAAAATATTTTACAATCACTTTGCTTATTTCCTCACTAATAAATCTCTTTACTGAAATGGATTTAAATGAAAGTTATTGCTCATTCACTACTTTTATTCACCAGTGAGGAGGACACTGCTAATATGATCACTCTCACACAACACGGCGACGAACTAGTGAACTTTTATTTTCTGACGGCAACCCCGGTCGTCGGGGGTAATAAATCACGATCTGACAGCTCGATGAGTCATCAGACCACCGGCGG
>JBCIKM010320684.1:0-21277 GCA_039654465.1 Melibe viridis | reverse complement strand
AAAGAAAAGAAACAGAAGTAGAAGAGGTACCAAGGACGCCTCCAACCTCAATTCCTCAGTGGACAGACCACAAATATCATCTCTCAAAACACATACACATTGACACCACAGAGAGATATGACAAAAAATATGATCCCTCTAAACAAAAATAACTAGTAACCAATGGTCACCACTCATAACAGCATGATGGTTCAAAAAGACCCAGGATCTTTAAACCCCCTTTGTAAACAAAAGTACTCAGTACATTTAACTTGCGACCCAGCAGGTATGTTCCAAAAGGCATGAAATAAGGGATGACCACTGAGTCGCAAACAAAACAACAAAATCAGGACATCACAGAAAAGGGGAAAGATTCAGTGTAAAGGATAGCCAACAGAAGTAGAGGTGTCCACCAGGGACACCCAACAACCGCCCGCTCGATCCAGTGTTGAAGATAGAGTCAGACAGTATCAGTGTTATACGAACCAGGACACGACTTGGGTTTATGGAATAATGTGGAAAAGAAAGTAGACAAAGGATCCGAGAAAAAGCAATTTGGCTGGAGATTATAAAAGAGAAAGTAGACAAACAAAGCATCTGAGAAAAAGTAATTTCGCTGGAGTATATGTAAAAGAAAGTAGACAAGGGATCCCAGAAAAATAAATTTGTCTGGAGATTATAAAAGAGAAATTAGCCAAACAAAGGATCAAAGAAAAATTAATTTGGCTGGAGAATATGGAAAAGTTAAAGAAAGAAGACAAACAAAGGATCCAAGATAAAAAAAATTTGGCTGGAGAATATGTAAAAGAAAGAAGACACAAAGGATCCAATAAAAGTAGTTTGGCTGGAGAAGAGAAATATTTTTTCTAAAAGTAAAAGCAAACCCATTTAACCAAAAGACGACACAAATCAGTAAATACATTTAAACAAAAAAAATGTTTCCAAACAGTAAACAAGAATAACCAAACTAATTGCTTTAGATAACAAAGGCAATTTTAAATGCTCAATGAATGACTCAACTCAGAAGTCCCTTGTCCAATAAATAAAGAGGACTTGCCGTAATATTAAAAAAAACAAAAAACCCCACACTCACAAAAATAATAATAATGATAATAATAATAATAATAATAAAAACTCAAGCCATAATCATCAACCTCAACTGTGCATCAACCAATCTGAATTAAAAATGCGATGTTTTACAGGTCACAATGCCTCTACCCAATGCGTTGAATTGCCTATAAATGCAACGGAGCAGAGCATGCTAGCAGCGGTTAGCTCTACCAGTCAGCTAACTCTTGTATTATGACCTGTCTTCAAGTTCCAGAGTAGACATTTTGACCAAATACATAACTATCATCAAATACATATTAACATACTCTATAGAATTTGTAAAAAAATATATACTTCATTTTACAAACATATGAGCTTATTAAAATAACTTTTGGAAAATAAAATACTGTTTAAAAGGTATCCTCAGGATACAAATACAATCAAAATTCAAAAATTTGTTTCTCTCTCTCTCTCTCTTCACAAGCCACAAAAGCCATTAAGTCACACAAAAAACAATGAAATCCACATAAAAAGGTTAACTTCCAGCCATTTAAGGCATTGATTCATACAATACATATCAGCTTATCCATCTGGGAACACACCAGTGCTCAGCACCCACCAAGAAAGGATAAGAAGAACATCATTCATTAAGTTTTTTTTATGCTCGATGCTGGCTGGAACCCCCCATGTTGTCCAAGAAAGCAATGTGGCATAAATAAATAAATGTGGGCAAGATGGCTGAGTTGGTAAGGAGTCAGACTCCCATGCTAAAGAGCGTGGATTCTATTCCAGCCAGGGCCATCGTGCCAACCACACTGCCGCTGCCGCCTGACTTGCCCAAGTTGTTTCCTAGGGACAAACTCTAGAAACCAAATTTCATCTTTATCTCATCTTATCTGTCTATCTAAATCCCTTTCTCCCATGAGGATTTAAATTGTGCCAAAGTAAGAATCGAACAATGATTGCCTTCTGCCTATTTCATGTTTATGGCAGTGTTTGATTGTTTATTAGAGGTTTTAGCGCCCCACGACACACAAGGGTCATAGAGGAGCCCAGAGGAAAGTAAGATGAAAGAATTAGTTAAAAGAAGGAACAGATCAAACTGCAAACATCAGAGAGATGATTTACATTAAAAAATAAATATAATCTCTCAAAACACATATCGACACCACAGAGAGATGATTTACAATGACAAAAAAAATATCATTTCTAATAACAAAAATAAGCAATGGCAATCACATGTAACTACATTTTGGTCCAGGAAGACCCAAGGTCTTTAGACCCCCTTTGTGTACTTAAGTCCTCAGTATGTCTAACTTGTGACCCTGGAGTCATGTAAGGGATAGCCATTATAACCTAAACAGGACAACAAAAACTGGACTCAGGAGAGAAAAGAATAGGAGAAAAATTAAGACAAAAAAAATTCAGTTTAAAAGAAAAGAAACAGAAGTAGAAGAGGTACCAGGGACGCCTCTAACCTCAAATATGGCAGTGTAAATATAATCCGTCTAATGGAAAAGACAAGGGCAAGCAATCTCTCATTAGCAACATTGGGGTTTTGCTCTGGAATTTTCTGAGGTTATTTAGTCAAACAGTTCTTCACAAATAAATTTGCTCAGTCAAACAGTTATACACAAATAAATTTGCTTAGTCAAACAGTTATACACAAATAAATTTTGCTCAGTCAAACAGTTATACACATAAATTTTGCTCAGTCAAACAGTTATACACACATAAATTTTGCTCAGTCAAACAGTTATACACAAATAAATTTTGCTCAGTCAAACAGTTATACACACATAAATTTTGCTCAGTCAAACAGTTATGCACAAATAAATTTTGCTTCTCAAAAATTTCCTTGCAATCAATCAATTTTTTTTTTTTAGGTGATTTTGAATGAAAATAGTCTCCAACCTATTTAATTGGTTAAACAAACTTATTATAAGCAGTGAATCATTTCAATAAATGAATGTAATACTCTTGTCTGGTAGTTCTGTTTTGTTTTTTTTAAGCAAGCCCCATGAATGATAAAGACAAAAACATAATTCCATACACACTTTGTATTGTGTGTTTTGGAAGAAGAAAAATATAACTTTTCATAAAGTTCCCCCCTTTTTTTTCTTTTACTAGTAACAGTTAATAAAGGATTTTTTGCCAGATTTTTTCAAGAATAAGGTTGACAAGATCAAGTTTTACACTTATTATCAATATAATTAAGAACTGGAAAATGTTTACTTTTTTTCAAAGGAAGCTTTCTGAAAATACAAATCAAGTGAACAACATGTGCAGGAAAAGACCTACTTAAATCCTAATGGTGTGTCCAATCCTTGGACCAAGGACAACTCTACCCAGCCTAATACTTTGTACATCATTTAGAGAAAAGTTAAGCTGGTATTTAAAGTTTTATCCTTCACAGGCAAAAGTCCATGATGAGAAATCTTAAACGATTTGTCAACTGTGAAAGCTAATGATATTCTTACCAACGAGCATGTATTTTCGTGTAGATAACGATGACAAAACAAAACATTCAATTTGTGATGAGAAGTTGTTTTGGAATAATTTTTCTCACTATCATTTTCCACACTGAGAAATGAAATTTCAAATTTTTATTTTTTTCAAATGAATACTGCAAAATCTGGACCTAAGAAAATATCCCATTTAATTGAAACTTTACACCTCTGCATCGACACCAAATTCATCATTTCAAAATTCACCATGCTTCATTTACTAGTCATTAGAAAACATTACTTTTGCAATTTGAAAGATAAATATTTACATTGAGGGAGGACAAAGCTGACACCCTTCATTGAAGCCGAGCTTTAAACAGCAAAATTGGCCCAGCTCTATATATAAGGAAAAACAACAAAAAGAAAGCGCTGAAATGTGGTATATGACGGATGCGTTTAACATAAAATAAATAATTGTTCTGTTCCCATTTGCCTCCCCCCCCCCCCCCCCCCCTAGAACAGAATGCCCCGACAAGGTGTTCTCAAAGGCCCATGCTCCACCTCAGGGCTAAGGGCATAAAGTAAAGTAAACCTGTCAAGTGGGTTTGTGGGTCCACACCAAATCCTTGCCAGGATTAACATCCATGAGCACCTCCTGCAGAGCCTGGCACTTTGTTGATCGGAGTCGAAAGCCATAAATATGTTTTCCCTAAGATTTTCCTTGACTTTCTTAAAATTAGTTCTTTCATAGAGATCAATCACTATGAAAAAAAAAAAACAAATAAAGAGTTTGATTACAAATTCCTTGCTTTTATCAACACTCATTCAATAATCAATGTCAGAACAAGCTGTGCTATTCAGCAATGAGGCAGTTAGTGTTAGCTGCTTGCAAGCATCATGGGAAACCCAGGAGGCAAGTTAGATAATATAATATTTCAGGCCATTAACTCAAGTTAACACAGGATCAAAAACGAACCTTAGAAGATAAACATTTTAGTTCTTGCATTGGGACAGTTTGAGAGAAATGAAAATGAAGCTGAGTGTAAAAAGAGACATAAAAAAAGAATATAATATATGAAACAGAAAGTAAAACTCATAAATGCGAATAGATAGAGACAAAAAAAAAACAAGAAAAAAAAAAACCTATTGTTAGTACTAATCTGAAAACTTCCTCTTCAGAAGGGTGAAAATCACAAAGTAAAAACCAATAAATCAGTCTTCAAAAAAATGTAATGATCAATGCTCATATTTGATGATCAATACTCAATTAGGTCAACTGATTCAAAATATAATATCACACAACACAAGAATTGAGCTGAGTTATATCAGTGAATGTTACTGTTACACTTCAAAGTTTTCGTCTCCTCTTGTCTTTCAGTTCCATCGCAGTTTTGACAACAAAAGTTTAGAAAGAAAATTAAGACGAGGGAAGGATTTGCGAGATGACACTGGCAATAACTGGTCATCATCACAGAAAAAAGGACTAAAAAAAGAATAACAATGAAATAAATGTTGAACTAAAGAACACAAACAAAAAGACTTGTACTTTTTTAACACAAAAGATTAAAAAAAAAAAACCCTCCCCTACCCAATCCCAACAACCATTGCCGTTAAAATCCAAACATCATGTTTGCGGTCTATGTCTAGTTTTTATGACTCATTTTTAAAGGTCAAATAGTCAAAAATAAATCCTGTCATCTATTTTTGCATTTCAATTTGCATAAAATATACAATTTACCTAGTTTAGCGTTCTTTGACTAAATTATCAAGTTAAAGAACCAACATCCGGTAAGAAAAAAAAGAAAGTATGCGCATGCTTCCTTAAAACTAGTAGAATAAATATAACACTGCGCTGTCCCAATATCTAGGAAGTTCTACATTGCACAGTTTTGCAAGAATATTCCTCTTGTCAGAAAGGTGTTAATTAAATTGCTTTATGGGGGAAAATAAATGATACAGTTTGAACATTTGGGCCACAAATGATCAGGTCAATTAAATAGCTATAGAAAATGTTCCCTAAGATACAAATAAAACTACACAAAGAAATTCATTCAAGGAGCAAGAAGTAGATATTTGAATCAACAAAATTTTAAACATGCAAACTCTGGATAATTCAATAACTCTGCATATGAAAGAAGGATTATTTGATGGGCTGCACTGATGTGTGGTAGTAGTGTGGTTAGATGTTGCAGAAATTATTGCAAAGTCAGAGAAAGAGGCGTTCAATTCAAAAATAGAAGCTGCTTGAAAGGAATTCTCAAGTAAAAAAAACAAAAACCAAAAACAAAACTTTCAAAAGAAACAAAAGAGGACAAAAAACAAGAGGTGTTTTGAGGAAACTGCAGACACGAAAACTAGATTGGTTACTCCTGCAACTGTTCAAAAGATTGAAAGTCCAGGCATTTGGACTTGAAAACATTAAAAACATTTTATTTCACAACCTGATCTGGATAACTGAATCCAATGGCTAACAGCAAGACTCTCTTGCCTCCTGTCAGGTTTTCATCACCCAAAATGACCACTGTTTTAGTCTTCCATACCTTTTGACAAATTTACATTCTCTTTTTACACCCCCCCCCCTTTTACAGTCTGTGAAGACAACAGGTGCCATGACGATCAGTGTGAATCAAGGAGTTTTTCCATTTTCATTAGTTAGCAAATCAGGCTATTTTGTTATTATCTAATCAGTGAATAAAATTTTTTATATGAACACAGTAGCACCAATAAATTGGAAGAAGAAAATAATAAAAGCCTAAAAAATAAAGGATGAACTAAATTCTAATAATAAGAGAAAAAAAGGATTGCAATAAAACATGCTTTGATTTTTTTCTCAAATTACAAATATTTGCATAAATATTGTGGTTTAAAAAGGTGAACGGTAAGGAAAAAGAATATTCATTAGGAAATACTTTACATCATGCAGGACTCTCACTTAAAGATGATGACAGTTTGACAGTGATAGTGACAGACTATGAATACATCAAACAACTCAAACCCAACCATTTTAAAGCACATTTTGATCATGAAGATGTCAAATGTCTCACAGCTTTTCAGATGCTCCATGAACATTCGGATATGAGATTTCATGTCTTATAATTACAAATAATTTTATGGAGACCATTTTGTAAGTCTGATCCTGAACCCAGCATTTCTCTTTGTATCTTTCTCCCAAGCCTTGAGTTCTGCAGCCCTTTTCCTTTAAGGAAATTAAGTGAGCTTTGCCTTTGCGAATGACAAGATAGACAGCAACTAGTCATGGACCCTAAAAATCGGACTTTCTTTTCTTAATGCTTGTTATCAGTGGATTAACATTAATATCTTTATCCCAATAGATAAGAATTCAGTTTTTCTTTTAAAACAAAAAACAACAAAAAACCAACATCCAACCCTCCTCAAAGCAAGAGAAACAAACATGTATAAATTATATTAAAAAAAAAGAAAGCTATTGAAGTGTAAGACTGATTTTTCAGGGAAAATAAACCACATGGTTTCTATTGGAAAAAATGAGATCTCTTTTCTTTTGTCCAAAAGCATGCTTTGTGTGCTACATCTTCCTCCAAGCTGTGTGGCACCAATGGATTCAAAGATATACAAACAAGAGACCATCTCACCCCTTTTACTTGAAATTAACTTTAATTTCACCAGGAATGAAAGTCATCTGAGCCTTTTCCTAGAAGAGACAAGCAACGAAAAAAGAGATAAGAATGAGTACAATACTCTCTATGGAAGAATGGGGATCATGTCAGCAAGCTATTTATTAACTTATTACTTATTAACCTGTGGAAGAATAGAGTGATTTGCGGCCTGAACCCCCTACTCCTTAAAAAAAGCACACAAAAAAGACAAAACAAAAAAAACCCCTCCAACTATGAATATCTAACATTCTGTATTTGTTTGCAAAGGGCATATTTATAGCGATCATTGGAATTCCCCACCAAGGGCTGGAAGGGGGTAGGGGGTCATTGCTGAAAAAGTATGGTAGAAATGTTTGCTTGATGAGGGAAAAAAAAAAACCTGTGGGTTCAAGACTCTATGATTCTTCTAAGTAAAAATGCATTTTAGAACTCTGTCATCATGAAAAGGTTGACAAATAAATGTAAATTATTATTTCTTTACAAGGCCAAAGCCTCAAACTACACAAAGTTGCACAATTCATTGCAAACTTTTTAAAACTAATGGCTGGGAAATGCCATTTTTGTTGAAATTTCCAGTGTTTTGTACTTAGCTTTTGCCAAGTCCTCTCTACTAGAATTGCAAGCCATAGGGGTAACTGAGGCAGCAGATTGCTCAGCTCCTCTCATAAAAGTTCAAATTCTATTTTTGAAAAGGCCCTTTTTTTTTGTTTTTTTCCTTATGCAGATATTATTCTAAATCAGTTATTTTTGTTCTTTAACTTTTGCAGGTACTCCCTCTTAGCTCTCCCCTCCCCCTCCCTCAACCTCCCATTGCATCTACATCAACGTTTGGAAAAGAAAAGAGTCAAAGTTGTCTTATCTCGAAGTTTAAAAACAAAAATTTTTTGTATTAGCATTAACTTGACACACCCCGCCTCAGTTAGAATCCACCTATGAACGCATCATGTTTCTTCTTCTTTGATTGACATGTAGTTGGTGTAGCAGATTAGTTAGTATTTCAAAGTTGGAGGCGCAGTCTTTAGGAGTCACGGTCTTCAGATTTCTACAACTTTCAAATGCAACTCACAGCCAGGCATCATCTACACATCATAACCTAGACACCTCATTTATCAATGGAATTTCCCATGAAGAATAAATTCCTGAAGTGCTCGCTTAAAAAAAAAATCCTTTTTAACATAGTCTATCACTTATTCTCTGCAATATTTTTCAATAGCTTGACATTGAGTCCAATCTGAAAAAGTAAAATCTTTGATTATGGAAATCCTTGCAAATTTATTTCCCTGAGACAAAACAAAACGAATTTGACAAAAAATTAATGAATGAATTGCAGGGGAGTGTGATCATGTTTCTTTAATTTTGATAAATTACGATATCTGAGCTGCACAATATTTTAGATTTTTAAAAAATCCAACCCTCCCCCCCCCTCCTCCAAAAAAAAACAACCCCAAAACATAAGAACTTTCAAAATACTAGAAAACAAATAAAGACATGAATTTTAACAAAATATGATCAAATAAAATTGTTCAAAATTGGGTTCATGCTCAAAACTCATGTCAACACGCATTCTTTACTAAATTGCAAGTCCATTACATTAAAATTCGTCTCCAACTCGACTTGATTGTACACAATTAACAGAACTCGCCAAACTGCAAGCTGTGCATGACCATCACACAAGCAGCTGGGTTTGTAGCCCTGCTTCACCCAGACACTTTCACTTAGATTTACCTCTTTACTAAACAAACAAGGGGATGGCTTAAAAAAAAAAAAAAAAAAAAATGGAGCAAGCTTTGAATACTGTGAAGTGAATTTTTTGTAAAATAATAAAACACAAAGAATGTAACAAATCAAGTAACAGCTTGAAGAAAATGAAAAGGATATAAAGCAGAATTTATTTTTATCACACTTTGCATAACAATGAAAAAAAAAAAAAGACACAAGAAATACACAGACAAGTGAAGGAAAAGAGAAATTTGTGATAAAAAAGTAGCAGCATTGTAAAATGTTTGCAGTGATAAAAAATGCTGCTTAACTTGATTTTGATTGTTCTTCAATAATAACATTGGTGGACGACTTTTAAAAATTACATCAAATGCAATTTTAAAAAATGAAAAACTTTGAGAGACTACAACTTGATATTTCTGGCATTGGATTTATTTGGAATAATTATTTTTGTATACTATAGTGTAATTTCAAAGAAAAATTTTCATATGTACATCTGCTGTCAGATTTTAAAAGACTAGTGATTGTGGTACTGCAATGATTTATTTATTTATTTAAAACAAAAAATCAATATTAATTTAGCGCCTAGAGCCCGCTACCAAGGAGGGAATAGTTTTTGTGCGTTATAAATGTGCATTATTATTATTTTTATCATAAGTTAGGCTTGTCCAGTCAATACCACCCACGCAGTAAAAGGTGCTTTTCAAGAAACTGATCAAGAATATTAAGGAGTTAAAACCTAAAGCAGACATAACATCTAGTTTTTGTTTCAGCGCTTCAGGCATCTATTCAAAGTATTGAGTTGAGAATATATTTCAATGCAATAAAAGCATATTCTGAGGCATCCCTTTCATTGTGATGAAATTCAGTTTCGGCAAATAACAAGACAACCGGGGCCGTTCTTTTTCAGTGACTAATTAGCAACATCTGAAAATTATTTGTAAATACTTGAGCAATATGCTTCATTTTACCCAAAATGATACAGTAAAAACAAATATCCCTTAGTGTTTTATTCCTCTTCTTAGTGTGGTGTAGTGTAGGATGTTTTTGTGAGATGAAAATATTTGTTATGTGCAAAATGATCCCCCAGCACAGGAGGCTTTTGCATTCAAGAAGAAGAAGAAGAAGCCAGGAACATGAAATTATAGTCTCCCAAAGTTGAGGAGGTTTTTTTTTCCTCACTGTTCCCCAATATATTTCAAAGTGCCATATATTTTTCAAATTAAACATAAGCATATCGATCATAATATTATGCTGCTATCCTGGTTCAAAGCCACATTGAAAAACAGATATGTATATGGTAAGCCAAGGATGCATTCTGGGTAATTAGCCTGAGACCTCTTCTCTACTTCTCCCATTTCTGGGAATGCTGGAACAAGCACTGAAGCTGGGAAAGCAACCAAGCAGCTTGTTTGCAAGCCTGTAAGATATTTGGTTCCTTAAAACACATATATTTGATTTTATAGCATGACTCTACAAGTCATTAAAAGATTAAGAGCTGATAGCATAGGAGTAAAAATTCTAGTGTTTCTCAAAGTCCAGAAAACAGCAAAATAATAATAATAATAATAATTATAATAATAATAACTGTTATTATTATTATTGATTATAAAAATGATTGTAAAGTCACATGCAACCATGTCGTAAAATATCAAAGGATCCGAAATAAGGCCTTAAATCAATATGACAGAATTCCAATATCATGTTTTTGAAGTTCCAAAGGTGCGCCTAAAACAAAAGTGAAAAGCCTGAAACTGTTCTCTAATTTTAGCTCTTAAAATTTAATTGGACAAACAAGGGAATCTTGAAAAGTTCTGTAAACATTCGCAGAATGAGACTATAGCTAGCAATAATAACAATGATGATGATATTAATATTCTGCGTCCTTTTCTGAGACGAAACAGGTTGAATAAGCTTGAAAGCAAGAACAACTTTTTGGAGCAAAAGTCGTGCCTTAGAAACAAAAAAACCTTTAAAGCCTCTAATGCAAGATGGTTATAAGAACATGCAGTTCAATGGTGCAATATCAAAGATCTCAGGGGAATGTAAACTAGGAGCCAAGGAATCATAACACACTGTGCAGTAAGAGACACGAGAGCAAAACTCACCTCACATACATGGACTTGTTAGAGAGAGAGAAATAGAGAGCAGCTCTAGGTTTTTATGGTACATCTTTCTTCTATTCCTCTAATGATTGAAAAATATTACGCCACTTGTGCAATTTCAAGGACAAAATTTTTAGACTAAAAACTTAATATTAAATCAGCCGTGGGGAATGTGAGTTGAAACCAAAGTATCAAGTACAGGAGGACTTTCATGATGAGTTAAAAATAAAAAGGAATGAACAAATGAAAATACCATACATATTTCAAAACTTAAAGTTCTTTAAATTTGTATTCAAACCCAGGAGGATGAAAACCACCACAATCAAACAAAACAAAAACAAACAAAAAAACTTGGAGAGAAGTCTTACTACAAACACAATAAAATTGAATTCAGAGCTTCTTGACGGCAGAGCAAATCCAACACTCAAAGCAGTCACTAACCAGCTAAGGGGTGTAAATGGGTCACAATAAAAAGATCTTAAAGTCAGAAACTTGTCTTGTTCCCTTTCGACTGGAGGACAAAACTCCCTACAAACAATAAGATTGCAGCATGTCCCCTTGATAGATAGAGCGCCTTGACAACAGAGGTTTGACCCGATTGAATCTTGTTTGTTAAGGTTTTTAACTTCTATGGATTATTTCCTTTTTCGTTAATCTTCGGCCTGATGTAAAACTGTTTTTGCCTCCTCCCCCTAAGTCTGAAAGGGCAGAGACAAAGAGTGAAATAGAGGGTTCTCTTCCCTTATTTGCATCATATGGATATTTTAAAAATTTCAATACCAAGCAAATTTGTGAATCAACAGAAAGTTAACAGTGAACGACCACGACTGCGCACTGAACTGCCTCATGGGGCTGGGGCTGGTACTAGTAGGAAATGAGCGTTGAGCAAGTGAGAAGTGGGCTCAACAATGAAGAGGGAGGAGGTATCTATCTAATTCCACGGTAGAATCTAGCTAGGCCAGTGTGATGAGATGGCAAGCATCCTTTGTAACACACCAGCACCACAGCTTGACAGCAAAGACAGGGCAACAAATTAATAGTGTTCCGATACTCAATATTAACAGCCGCGCTCACAGAAAAAAAGAAAAAGAAAAAGAAATTGAAATGAAAGATATTACAACAACAAAAAACAAAACAAAAATAATCAGAAATTTCTTTTCTTTCCTAAGAATTTCAAAAAGCAGAAAGCTCCGACCAACATCAGACAGCTAGTTTCACTTTGCAAGAGCAATCAGCACTCTTGTGATTCTAAAAACTCTAATAGTATCAAAGGTTATTTCTTCTCTCATCATCACAGAGATAGTAAAACAACTAATAAAATAATTGTTTTTCCCAGTGATCTGGTCAATAAGAAATGTCATTAATCTCTGGACTTTTGATACAGAGAGGCAGCTAGAAAATATATTTTCTAAGTATATATTCATCTTCAGATTGATAAAAATGTGTACAGCAACATCAGTAATTTTAAGATCAGGAAAAAAAATTATGCTGAACTCAAGAAGACTCCCCATTAAAATGAACAGTTCAACACACAAGGGAAAACAAAGCCATTCATCAGCATCAAAAGTGATCTATGAGGATGAGACATAATAAGACACTTCTCTCATGACTTCAACATGTCATCAAACACAAAAACACAATGACGCTGTGAAACAACATTCCCGTAACCTACAACACAGCGCCGACAAGTCTCAAGGAGACAAAACTAACCAACAGTCTGCAAAAGAACGCCGATACACAGTCCTTAACACAATAAAATATTACATTTATTATTATATGCAATTTTTTGTGGTCATCAGGATTTTCAGACAAAAATAAAGAAAACAGAAGACGAAGTGCAATTTAACTGTTTATACACATAATAATGCAAGATGAGAAAGGATAAGAAACATAATATATTCAAACTTAAAGAGCTCAAATCACAGTTGTAAAGAAGCCTGTAAAGCAAAGATAAATATGGGGAACTAAATACACAAAAAGAGAACAGACAAAATTGATCCGCGGATATGATAAATGAATGAATCATGGTATGAGTATGATCCCACAAATAAATATCTTTAATACCGGTGCCAAGACCTGCCCTCCCTCTTAAAGTGATTATCACACCCAACCCCTGGGACACATCAATCTCAGACATACAACAAAGCTGTCCAAAAGACACAAAGAAACGCACACATACACACACACTCCTACGCACACACTATCCCTTTAGACCCCATCAATGTAATCTACGGTTGTCTTGTTGACCTTTGCCTGAAGGAAAGCGGCTCTGTATGAGACCACGGCTCCGAGCGCTGCAAGGCCCACAATGAAGTAGAACATGCCAGTCCAGCCAAAGTGGTCCGTTATGAGGCCCACTACAGGGCCCTCTACACAAGCACCAATGCTGCCAAATCCTGGTGGGGTAGACATTTTACAAAACATCAGTCACTATCTACAAAACAATTGTCACTACAGGTACTACACTACAAGAGAGAAAAAATAAAAAAAATAAAATAAAACAAAACACCCGACAAATATTTTTTACATTTTAAAAAAAAAATTGAAAAAATTGAAAAATTAAAAATAGTGGATTACTTTTGTGAACAGTGAAATAACTTCAAGTGAAGTGATAAAGACCAGTATACCTAAAAAATTTAAAGAGCGTGTACTCCCACAAATTTCTTTCAGTTTTATCTGAAAATTAACAAAAGATGTGCTTGCAAAAAAACAATGCTTATGCACGCTTGTGAAATTTCAAAGAGGAAGAGTAATAACTAAGTTTGCAGAAAGTCTTTCTATCCATGGCCAAGTGTGTTAAGTCAATTTCAGTAATACAATGCAAAGAGGAAAATTTAAGTGTATCATTTCAGTAAAGATCTTGACACAATTTGAGCACTGTATCATCTATGACAACTCACCATTGACAAGAGCAATAGTAGCAATTTGAACACCTTTGTTGTGTTTCTCTACAAGCTCTGCTGGTACAGTACCACCTGGGAAAGATAAAAATCAAGATTGTTTCACAAAATGACAAAGTATTTACCACACCCCACCCCCCAAAAATTGTAAATTAAGAATACATTGGAAAAAAACAAACAAAAAAACCAAACAACTAGTCTCTCTTGTTCTGAAAATAACTTTATTTATGAATAATCTTTTCACACTAATTACACTATTTGAAAGTTTTCAGACGGCGCTCTTTGATTTATGGAGGAGAGTACTTTGACATAATCACTCTTAACACAAAAACGTAGAAAAGTATTTGAAAATTGCGATACTAGTTGTGTGTATTACAGAAAAAAAGGGAAGACGATAAGCGAGAAAAGGAAAACAGATATTAGTTGAATCAGGTGCATAGTTAACCAAATGCTTAAGTTGTCAACTAAGTATTCATGAATATAGAAGTTGATACCAAAAAAACAACAACAAAAACCCAACAACAAAAGTTTTAGGGTACCACAACTTGGAGTAAGAGGCTAGAAAATTATCAAATGCTTTAACAAATGTTAATTATTTAGAAAAGATTTACAATTTAACTTTTAAAACGGTTATACTAGGACTTCATATCATCAACATTAATCATTGACAATAAAAAAACTAATGGCAAAACTAAAGATAAATTACAGAATATTCAGCCATTAAATATTTGACAAAGATCTTTGTTGCCACATTTTTTGTGAAGCCGTTTTAGTCGATGATAAAAAACACTTCATGCATTGTAAAGCAGGTAAACAAAACACACTTTAAAAAGACCGGATATTTACATAGTATGGTGCTTCAATCACAGCATCATAAAAAAAAATCTTAAGAACCTGATAAAGAAATGAAGAGCAGTAAATGTAAAAGATTCCCCAAACTGTTGGAGCTACAGTTTAGATAATCCCCATCGGTTGAGAGAGACAAAAAACTAAAAAAAAAACAACCCCCGATTAAAAATGTTAATTTTGTGAGTACCCACTAAGATGATGATAAATATAGTATTTTAAGAAAAACCACCACTGCAACACTTAAGAAATTACTCACAAAGGAGGATATCAGGTCCAGCATTGAACGCCCCACCAAGGAACAGCCAAACACAGTTTACCACAATGCCCATGTTGCTGGTGAAAATGAACATGACAAGGGCTAAGGCAGAAATGAGGCAGAACAGGGCAATGCCTCGGAGAGCCTGGCCTTTGTAATACCTAAACACAGGAAGAAAAATGGACAAAACAATAATCAAATGATGGTGAGTCAAAATATTGAAGCAATGATAATGGAATATACCTCAATGTCAAATTTCATCTTGTCCTTTGGTTAAAGCCATAAAAGGACCAGGTGCAGAATATACCAGTATTAAACCGTATGGGGAAATAAACCTCACAAGTTTTTATCCCCAGCTTGCGAGTGATAAATAAGAGTGAGGATTTAGTCCCATAGAGTTCAACAATTGTATTATAAAACACCATGCCAATCCGTTATTCATACGTTTAACGCGGATAAGATTGATAAATTTATAAAAATATCAAGAGGAAATCATGATTTAGAGACTTAATTTCTTTAATTATTAAAAGCTTCAACTTGTCTTAACTTTATGCATAGAGACTTATGTTGACAGAAGTCGATTGTTTTCACAAAGAATATTATGACAACTTGTGACCTTGCTTGCCATCTCCAAAGCTTTTCCTCTCTATTTAAATTTAAATATGCTATATAACTGTGGTTTATTGTTGGATGGGCGAGTCGGGGGGTTATAGAATCTGGAGGTGCAAAGGATAAAACCCTTTCCTCATAACTTTGTTTTTATTTTCATTCACGCCACTTTTGAGTAAGTCATGCGTACATGGAAAATTATAACACCTAGCAATGTCCATGACAACGGTGTTAAGGGTGTTTTATAATTCATAATATAATATTTATTCTTCGACTCGTTTTGATAAAAAAAAATTGTAGTTCAGCTTGTTAAAACTCACTGATATACAAGTTTGAACAAAACTCATGAAATAAAAATGACATCTAAATACACATGTGCAATATCAAATATCCTCTATTTACTCACCTGTCCAACACGAACCCTATTAAGGCACTTCCTGTCACACCTCCTATCTCAAATACAGTGGAGAATATACCAGCATCTCTCTGAGAATACTGAAGCTGTAAAGGAAACATGAAGAAAAAAAAAGAAAAAAGACCAAACATTAATAAAAAGTTTAATTTAATATTGTGCTTCAAGCACTTCTATTCAAATCAAAAGGGATTCCACAGGTAATAAAGAAATTAAGAATTGTGATAGATTGAGAGGTATCAAGAAAGCAGGAAACCAACTGGCCACTTAAATAATCCAGAGAGAAAGTAATGCTGCCGAAAGTTTGTTAATGTATTGTTTTAGGGCACAAAAGTAAGAAATAAAGTTAAAAAATAAATGGAGAGGAATATTACATGGTAGTTGCCGAGGTTTTTTTTCATTTATTATTTGAGACAGAAAAAAAATAACAATAAAAAGACCAAATATCACAAGAGAAAGATGTCCCATTGCAAGCTATTTAAAATTTTCATTTTCATTTATTCCTTTTTTTTCTTCTGACAACTCTATTTCTAATAACGACTAAAGGGACACAAAACTTAACATATGAATTCATTCAAAATTCTTACAGCTTTGAGAAGATACATGGGTAGCCACATGTACATGCAGTAGCGCACAACCTTGAGGCAAAAAACACCAATAGCAACTTCAGCCACCATTCTGTATAATGCAGAGAAAGCAAATTAGAAGTTTTGGGGTCTAAGGAAACAAAACATAAAAAACAAAAATACAGAAAACAGTTGAAATAAGACAAAAGCCATTATTTACACATTGATCTACAAAGCTGTGTGCAGAAATCAGATGAGGAGTCGGCAATTTCAGGCTTGCTTTGAGAATTGTAAAAAACTAGAAAACAAATATACTTAAAATCAAAGAAAAAAGTCATGAAATAAATGAAACTGAAATAAAGAGAGATTAATTTTAGCGAGCCAGAATAATCATGCTCATTAAATAATAAATGGCTAAAAATTACTTAATCATGAAAATCTTTTTATTTGCTTTTTAGCTCAGCTTCTCCTCACTTCTTTTTAACAAGGACTAGAGTTAGGAAATAGGCTGTACAAAAAATCTTTCAGCATAATACATTAAACATTATTTCAAAAGAAGATGCTTGCTAAAACTGAAATCAGACAACAGGAAAATCTGTGCGACAAAACAATTTTGATTTCATGCTCCTCTAGTAAAAAAATATATATATAAATCCTTACGGCAATCTCCACAAGTCCCACATTTTGGGCTTTTCTGTTGCAAGGTTACTGTCAGCGGTCTCTTTTGGAGCTTGGTTTTCTGGAGAAATTAAAAAAAAAAAAAGTAGTGTTCAGTGAGGTGAATGACAAATTAGTATTTCAAAACTTCATTGCGGATAAGAACATTTTCTGACTGAGTTATAAATGCATGTAACCTGCTCTTAACTCCTGTGCTAACGCGGCGTCAAAACTGCCAGTGACCCGCTTATGTCGGCTCCTGCAAGACGATTGCTTGGAGAGTGAGAGCTCACATCAAATGGCAGTCATGTAGCAGGATGGATCATGTTTCATTACTAAGTTCATAACTTACTCATTTAAATACCAAAATACTCCAATTAAATTGTTTCTTTAAAACAAACCTGACATCACCAGGTTTTTTTGTTTTTTTTTAAATCATTCAAATATTGATACACTTCAGCTTTCCATGTAAAAAAAATGTAATTTACCGTTTAAATGAGAAATTTAAGACAAAATCGGAAATGACAAAATTCTGTCAGGAATTCAGAAAACCCTTACAAACAAGGAATTATTCAAATAAATAGCCTTGTGATCTTTTTCGTAAAATATATGTTAAATTGTAAAAATAGACACAGAAGATGTTGAGGTGGGGGGGGGGGGGGGGGGGTGTAGTATGTTATTTTTCCGTGTTAACAACCCTGCAACCTAGCCCATTCAGTGTTCCTGCAGGACAAGGATGGTAAGAAAAGGAATAAAAAAGCAAATCACATTCTCTAACTCTTGCAGTGACATATTGTGAGTACAAACCTTTCCCAGGGACATCTATTCCAACTTCTTCTGCTGGTTTAAAGAACAGAAAGACCATCACACCTACTACAAACTGAAGAGAAAACAAAAGAATTTTATTTTAAATCAAGGCAACTTTGCTTTCTTTCTTTCATCCATTGGTAAACAAATCTATTTTTCAATAAAGTCACTGATTGCAGAGTTGTAGTGTACTTGACGAATAAATGTGAATTCCAGAAAGAGTAGGGTACGTAACATTGTTAGAAGAATAAAAACTTTTATGACACGATCATCAAGAAAGCAATTCCCAGTGAGTCTCCTTGTAACCTACTGTGTTGTATTTGTGCACGTCTATTTGTGTGCGTGTGTATAACATGATGTATGTACCCAGAGCCATCAGCCTTGTTAGACGTAGAATCGGTATATTGTTATTATATTAATATTCATCCTTTTTACAAATCACGTGAAGAGATTACAATGTTTCAAATATTGTAAATGTGACTTATAAGTGCCTAGAGCCACCCTAGTAGATATACACCCTTCAGAAATAAATTTAATAGCTATTTCAGGCCTGCTACAGCAGCCATCACCTGGTCACTGCCAGGACAACGAGCCTATCCAATGAGTCATCTGCCAGGCGATGGGCGATGGGTGCTATGGCAGATGTGGTTCTCACTTTGGACATATTCCAACCTTGCTGTTTTTTCCTTTCTTTCTTTGGCCTTGACTCATCTTGGAACTGTGTCTGGCCCTTTTTTCTTGATTGTCAGAGGGTAAAATAGCTCATTCTCAGTCATTTACGATTTTGTACCAAATCTTCACCCTTCAAGGAGAATGTTTCAATGGTTTCCTTGATATGGGTCCCATTTTTTTTTTTTTTTTGTCATGAACGATAATAGTGTACCAATATTTAATTATCACACCAATCTTCCACATCCTCATCACCATCGATTTGGTAATTATTTTTAACATCAGGATGAGAATGGATTGCTGCTGAAATACTTACTACAATAATAGAGGGGAAAGTGTAAGTTCCTCTCCAACCATACCTCCCTTGCAAGTACACCTGCAAATATAATAATTCACAAAATATGATAAGAAAATAATTCAAATCAATACATGAATATAATGATAATCACACTAAAGTAAGCTTAGCTTCACTACTATTTTTTTTTTTTTTCAAAGTATTGTTTTAGACCAAAACTCAAGAACTTTCAAAACAGTTCCAACAACAACTTTTCAGCTGGTTTGTGAAAACAAGCAAAGCCTCCTTTTTATACCAGGGCTTGAACCGGCAGCAAGAAAACAACCCATTTTAAAACTCAAAACAGTATTTTTTTAAAATTCAGGGATACTATTGGATAGGGAAATTGATAAGGAAAGCAGATATCAAACACAAAATATTCATTTGATTTTCATGAAGAGAGGGAAGAAAAAAAACACCAAAAAGAAATACTGAATAAATATTGCACCTTTCACATACAGAAGTTACTGACAACTTAACTGTCAAGTCTTGACTTAACAGCTAAAAACCTTAAGTTCAAAATGATTGTACCAGTGCTAGCAGTTCACACTCAGAGAGCAAACTACTACTAGCAAAGAATTAAGTAAATGACAAATCTGAAAAATACAAGACCAAACTTACAGCAAGCATGGTGCCCATGATTCCACCTCCAAAGCAGCAGGTACCAAACACTCCAAACACTGAGTTTTTAACAGAGTCTGGGTACCAGGTCAAAAGGCATTTGGTGCAATTAGGCCAGCATTGTGACTGGGAAGAGAAGTGGAATCAACAACAGGAATGAAACATTTTTTAACTTTAAAAATTAACACTATTTTAAAAAATACATTGAGAGACAAACCTACCCCCTCCCCCTCCTTCACAAGCAATACAAACCAACCAACCAATAAAAAAAAACCAAAAAAAACTAGAAAATAAAATAAACAAAGAATCAATTATATAATATCTTTAAATACAACTTCCTTATTTTTCTTCAATTGCATGATTACAAAAATAAAACAATTAAAAGACAACTACACAGAAGACCTGAGGAGTGTTGGCACAATAGGAATTGATTGCAAGTTTTCAGATTGTAATCATGAGATAAGAAATACAAATCATTAATATGCCGAGGTAAAGTTAAGTCCTCACCTGAAATGATCCATTCAAGAAAAGCAAGAAGAACAGCATGTAGAAGCTGTCAAACTGACCAAATCCAATCTGTGGAAAAGAATGAAAGTCATTTTCAAAGACTTTACGGAAAGCTTTTAATATCTAGATATGAAAACAGTTAGTAATTGTGAGCATTGATATATGACACACACCAAATTGGTAGTGAGAGGAAGGCTAAAGAGATATAGATATATATATAAATATATATATATATATATATATATGGGTTCCATTGCTCAGTTGGTAGACTCCCATGCTGAAGAGCGTTGGTTCAATTCCCGCCAGAGTCATTGTACCATCATCCCTTTGGACAGGCCCTAGAAAAAAAAAATTGCCCCGCAGGATGAATAAAGGGAAGTTTTTTTTGTTTTTTTTATATAGAAATGCATAACATGTTGTGTGTGACCAAGGCTATGCAATGACAGTCTGCAATGGACTTCTTTACAGTTTATTGCACATACAGAGAGTGATTGTAAAGCTTGCCTTACAGATTATTTTCACAACTCTTAGGGTAGACATATCATATCCATATGAGGAACGTTAGGGTCATTGATTTGAGAAGAACATCAGTGAAGCACTTGACTCATCGAGGCGATGTCAGCCTTTTATCCTATGAGAGACATCTGAGTGGATCAATGCCTTGAAATTCTTCCTCAGACACAATCGAAAATGACAAAAAAAAAAAAAAAACAAGCTCTACTTTGAAATTTGTACTCACCATTGACACAGCAGCAAGCATCATGGCAGAGCCAAACACTTTACGAACTCCAAATCTTCCACCCAAATTTCCAAAAATAATCTGAAAAAAAAGATTAAAAAAAAAAACAAAGCAAAACTTAGGCAAGGTGTCAATGGTCATTCTAACATGCCGGAAGAAAGGCTGTTTGCATTGTCATGTGTGATGGAAGCTGGTTGTCTGCCAGGGATATGGTATTGTAAAGCACTGAGAGGATGGATATGACCCATCAATAAGTGCCATATAAATACTCATAGTGGTACAGATACAGAAATAGACACCCTAGATGAAAGCTTTGAGAATAGTATAACAATGTTAGAACTAATGAGTGCCAAAAAGAAGATTAAAATAGGTAAAGCCCCTGGCTCAGATGAAATATATCCAGAAATGGTAGTGTC
>JBCIKM010320683.1:0-31812 GCA_039654465.1 Melibe viridis | reverse complement strand
GGGAGGGAGGGAGGGAGAGAGAGAGAGAGAGAGAGAGAGAGAGAGAGAGAGAGAGAGAGAGAGAGAGAGGGGGGGGGGAGAAATATGGAGAAAAGAGGACAGGGAGGGATAAGGAAGATAGACTAGCAAAATGAGAGTAGGCTTGGGAAGTAAGTGAGATGAAAATAAAAAGAGTGATAGAGGGATACAATCCAAGGAAGGAATAGACCTGCCACTGTCATTGTGTGTGAAAAAAAAACAACTGAAGAAAAATAAACGAAACCACATCCAGGTAAACTTTAAGACTCCCTCTTCAAATTAATAACATGTTTATCAGTCAATCAAAGCTTAAAAATTGAATTTTACACATTTTTATCGCACTGGTTAATCTTAGTAGAAGGGTGTGTCTCTAATGGGTAATATCAAACCACTTTGGAATGATAGAAAACATGAGAAAACGAACAAAACTCAAAATTCTTGCTTCTTTAGTTTGGTTATATAATATAAACCCAGAACAATTCACAAAAACTCCATGCAAATGAAAATTAAGAGAAAAAAAGTATTTTAAAGATTTCTTAACGAGCAAACAGTGCAACCATTTAAGATAAGAGTAAATCTCGCTATCAGCTTTTGACCACCGTGAGCCTTATGGCCAAAGGGAGCAAACTGTTTGAATTGTGCTCACAATTTTTCAGCAGCCACTTTCTGTAAGATAAGGTCACGGGAGTCAAAAAGATGATAAAGGGACTTACTCTTCTTAAATAGTTGCACTGTGTGATTACGTTTATGCTTAAGCCCCCTCTTTAGTGGAATCCGCCTAGAGTTTTGAGAATAGCAAAATTCATGATCTACGGAGTTTCAAGGAGATTTTGCTTTTCTAGATTTGAGGAGTGCTACAAACCATGATTTAAAGTATGTATATTAAAAATCTATAGATTTAAGAGAATCAAATCACATTTACTATTTTATTTGTAATGGCTGGGCACTGTGAGTATGACTAAAATTGAGGGGGAAGCCTACCAAATTGAACTAGAAACATACCCATGTAACTCCTTCGAAAATAAACATTTAGCTTCAATCAAAGTATCTTACCATGCTTTTTAGGCAGATCTACTGTGAATTTGTGTAGAATCTCCCTTGTATTCCCTGACAATGTTCCAAATAATGCACCATTCCCATCCATAATGATAAAACCAAATTTGTTATCATCTGCTAGCAATGCTGATAGGGCCTGTGTAAATAAAAAGTTAAATAGTATTGACAAAGGGATGACAAGAAAAACATCCAATAACAATAGCTCAAACATTACACAATAAGAGATGAATATACTCTTTGGCAATTATCTCATATTTGATGTTAGTTGTCCTTTCTTATCAACCTGAATATTTTTTTTTTTTTTTTTTTAAAGAACATATGAAATTAGATTTTCATTACCTGTTAAAACAAAAAAAAGTTTACTTAAAAAAGAATGCCACTTACTTTAAAGATAGAAACAATATAAATAAAAAACCAACCAACCCAGTGCTGTACTCACTTCCGTATGAAATTTATTATCACAAAGATACAGGGAGGTATTGATGGGTCTGAAGGGCTCAAAGTCAATGTTGACCTTCTTTTCTTTACCCTCTTCTGTGATGATTGTTCCACAATATATGACCAAACCATTTGGTGGAACTGGAATAGTTAGATAAAATAAATACTGGTTTGAGCTGAAGTATTAAAGAATAATAACAGTACTTTGATAGTAGAGTACTAAAAATAGCACTTGAAATATTAAGAGTCTAAGCTCTTACAATTGATGTATTAAAAAACAAACTGAATTTCTGAAGCTGATGGCTGCAGTGTGTAAAGAGACATAAATTGGATACGAAATCTTTTAAAAAGTAAAATGTTTAAAGTACAGAAATATTAAAAAAGATCCTGTCATACAATCCTCCAATCTCAACCTCAAGTCAAAACTGAGAAACAAAAAAAAAAAAAAAAAAAAGACACAAAAAAACAACAACACAACAAAAAGTTGTCTTAATCATTCCCCTCAGAGTGACATAGCCCCCTTTTTCATCATGAGACATTGAAACAGATCAGCTTATTCACAGTTCAGCATAACAAACAAAAGACAAATAGTGTTGCAGACATATATATCAAATATAAATGTCAATCATCGTTAATTTTTAAAAATGTATGCAACATAAGATTGGATGACCAGAGCATACGTGATCTACACATGTCCCCTGTCAGTGTTACTGTAGTTGTAGTTTAGTCGTCCATTTTACTCATTACTGTTTGAGACTTTGTCTTGCGTAAAACGAAAATATCTCAAATTTACAAAAAATCTAAAAGAGATATCTAATTTCTGACTTCACATTTGGATTCTGCATCAAATATTACTCCAAAAAGCCATAGTTCACGTTAATAGCATGCTTCATTTATGAGTATTGAAAGAAATCCTCTGAAAACTTACCGCCGATTGGAGTTTCCTCTTTGGAAGTGTCCCCCAAATTTAATCACAAAAAAAAAAATTGTAACTTTATTTATGAATATATTCTGAGAATTCAAAAACCATCTATTGATCAATTGAGTCATGTTTCAAATAGATTGCTCAAAAATTTAAATTTTCCTGCTTGTTGCTACTCTATGCCAACAAGGAGTGAGAAGTGACCAAAAATTCACCGTAAAAATGTCTGCAATTGAAAATTAAGAGGCGAGCACCGTACCTCTTTGCAACATAGTATAGACTTAGAGAGTAGAGTAGTTTGCATCAAGAAAATAAAACCTATTTTCTCAGTCATTGCCACATGACAAAAGCAATCCCTGTGACGAATTTTTGAAAACAGAAACTTAATTTTTTTCTTATCCCATAAAACATCCATATTGGGGCATGACTTCTGGGCTTGCATCTACTTTAAAGGTTGCCATTAATCTTTCCTCAATTCACATCAGTATTCCTCACCTTTATTATATAATTTAAGTCTTTGCTGTACAGATGTAATAGCTCCCAACACTGATAATCTATTTACACGACTTTTGATGTTTGATGCTGTGCCAAATTCATCAGCCAACATCTTGTTTACACGAGCTATCTGATCCCTGGGTGGAATGATTAAGGATATCATGCTCGTTCCATTTCTGAAAAGGAAAGGAAATTGGAAAAAAGGTTATCAGACAGCTTTATAACAAGAGTTAAATACAAGAGAAGCCTAGAAGAAAGTAAGATGATAGAATTAGCGTTATTAGAGGGAACAGGTCAAACCAAAAACAGTAGAATGATGATTTACACTAAAAAATAAATATAATCTCTAAAAAGACAAATCGACACCACAGAGAGATGGTTTCAAATGAAAAAAAATTATCTCTCCTTACAAAAATAAGCAATGGCCATAACAGCAAAATGGTCCAGGAAGCATCTTTAAACCCCTTTGTGTACTAAAGAACCAACTCAGTAGGTACGTTAACGTTTAACCCTGCAGATATGTACCAAAAGACATGAAATAGGGATGACCACCGAGTTGCAAATAAGACAATGAAAACAGGACATTACAGAAAAGGGGAAAAAGTAAGATAACTTTAGTGTAAAAGATAAACAGAAGTAGAAGTGCCCACCAGAGGCACCCACCCAATGAGTGAGATAAAATATTTTCAGTGGTTGTTCTTTAATAACTAAGAGCAACTTCACTATAATAATTCATTCCATTCTAAACTCATGTCATCTGCTCTGATCAGACCCCAAACACAGGCTGTTTTGTCAGTTTCAAGACCAGAAGTCAGACCACAAAGACCAAGAACCAATGTCTGTTATAGGTTTTGTTTTCTTTACCTTTTCCCTTCATACTGCCTTAGTAGTTAGCTGGCTCACAAGAAATGAAGACAGGCAGAGGATCAGTCCACCATGCCTTAAAGAGCAATAAATATAGCGTATTACTCGAGCTTAGGCCAAACAATAGTTGCTGTTGTCTTGGTGGTATCTGCTCATTGAGGGAGATCAATGAGCCTATTAACCGCGCGTGCTGTCTTTTGTTCAGTTTTTTAAACTAAGTAGCCTACCTGGCTTTGCCAAACTGTGAATAATACAAGAACATGGCATATCTATCCTGTTCCTTAATTTACTTTGTCCATATTCTAAAAATAGTTGATGGTGGCCAGGCAAAAGGCCTTTGTTGACCAGGAGGAAGTTTGACCAATTGCAACAGGAAACGAATTCACCAAACAGTACCTAAATGTAAACAGTAAGGCTTCCCACGTCATTTCAAACTCCAAAATATAAGAAGATAAAAAATGTGGCGGTTGGGGGTGCTTTTCTTTAACAGCTCAATCGCTTCACTCTTAAGCCTTCCTCATGAGATGAGACCAACAGGTCTTTTCCTCTCTTCAGTCATAAGGGTTATGAATGTGAAAGAAGGAAGGCATATAATTGTATAGAGGGATCAGTAACTTACACCATAAAAATGAAATAATAAAATTACCCTCTGGCAGCTTCAAGGCTTTTAATAAGCTTCTTGATTTTCCACATCTCTACATTTCTGTCCGCACTTGATTCGCTCTCTGCTCCGTTTGAAGCCATTTTCACAACTGAAATCTTGCCGTATGGCCGAAGCTAAATGTCAATTTAGGAATCTGGAGGGATTCCTAAGTTTCACTTCTCTACAGTTCAAGATAATAAGAATCTAAGGGTCGATTACGTGAACACTATTTTCTTTAATTTAAGACTAAACAATTCCTCAAAATGAATGTCAATTGGTTGTGAAATAGCATTCTTTTAGAAACTTCGCACTTTAGAGCCATGTGAAAAATGACGTCACGAGTTGAAGTTTAGTCCCGCAGAGAACCTTTCCAAAAGAGGACAACCTTGTTCTCACTGAGTTGAAATAAGTTACATTTAAAAATTTAATTGAAAGAATCTCTCAATCCACTTAAATAAATCTATATTCATATCTCAATTTTATTAACTTGTATCTCTGTCATGAAGTCAATGTCATAAATTTTCCTCCTTTCAAAAGACTCCAAATATAATTTTGTGACAGGAAAGATAAAGGATTAAATGCGGGGTAGAGTGTGTGTGTTTGTGTGTCTGTGTTTCACTATAATTTTTGTACTCATAGGTATTAACAGGAAAAGTCTTCATGACTGTTCTCTCATCTACATCAAATGAATTATATCATACGATATGCCAATTTACTAGAAGTTAACAGTGCATATTTGTAAATAGTTTTGTTTTTTTATTGAAGAAATTTTGTCTAAAAAGGATTTTAGATAAGCAGTCCAGCCAGCAATCACCCCTAAACGTAGCAGAGCTTTAAACGTCAAATTGGACCACCTCTAGAAGAAGGAGGAGGAGGAGGAGCAGGAGAAGGAGAAATCTGTCTAAAGCCTATAGTTTTCACGATTAATTTTTTATAAAATACAATAATAGTAAAATAGGTTATTCGGATATCATCTAGATATATGATTCCTGCTTATTTAAAGAAATTGGCTCCAATGTCGGTTCAGTGAATCAATAACCCTTAAATACTGACCATCCACTCGGCACATTGTATTTAAATGAGAATAAAATACCGTGGTAGGAGTATGTAAGCTTCCGTAAGGACTAAAGAACAAGTAAACTAGACGTTTCGGTTTACCCCTTCATCAACAGGACAAACAAACAACATAAAACACAAATCAGCAATGTGGATGTATTTGATGTATTTAAATGATGTATACAAACTCTTCAAATCAGAAAAAAAGGGGGCTCACTTCGGGGCAGACCCAAAGCGAAAGCGAAACTAGGGAAGGGGGAGGATGGATTTGGCCCAATTTATGTTTTTACTGATCGCTCCCAGCTCCAAATGAAATGTGTGACACAAAGTGTCCCCAGAGCTCCAGATAAATTATGTGACACCAAGCATCTCTTCAACCTCAGACCATTTCGTTGTAACGTAGAGCAGTGTATAATTCTTCGGTGTCATTGTCGGAACCCCACTGAGAAGATGCCAATAAATAGCATTATATGGGTATGATAGGGTGCGATTACTCAACTATTTAGCCTGGGAAGAGGGTTGGGAAGCACAAATTTTCAGAAAAAAGAGGTTCCTATTTGATTCACCAGAGGAAGCCTCGGAACCAGCACAGTTCTCTCGTAAGTACTCATGAACCAGATCGTTGCTTAATGACCAAGAAAAAAATGGTTTGATACGATGAATCTTGAAAGGCTGATTTTATTGTAAATGGGTGAAGCAACAATGGGAGTACAGGTACAGTGGGGCAAGAAGTCACAATAGCCATACTGAAAATGGTACCAAACTGTTTTCCAAACAATGGTAAGGTATTTTTAAAGCGTCATCTCTTTTGGGAGAAATGATGGTGCCTGAAAAACAAAGTCACTCCTCCAAGCGAATCAAGCTTTGGCAAAGTGGAAATTTTTCTCATGAAATTTTGTACATGAATCTTTTCCAAGACATCTATTGTTTTTTGTATTTTTTTGTAGCGATGAGTTGACCCTTCTGGAAATTTAGAATATATCGTCGCCCGAATCACATAATAACCTAAGCGCCACGCAACCCAGATGACCATGGTAGTGTTTTTGGTATAGAGTGATTTTGGCACAAGGGTAGTGCCATTGGCATAGCCAGAAGTTATTTTTGCTGTGAAGGGCTGTGCCTTAAACACTACAGATAGTGCTAGGGGTGGGTTTATGATGGAAATTGTCATCAGATGAAAGAAAAAACTTCGGGTTCAAGGCTTTGAAACTCTTTTAAGTTAAACTACATTATTAGCCATTGAACTCTTGAATAGTTGGTAAGGGTTCATGAATTATCTTCATATACAGAGGCCTAAAATGCTATGCATCAATTTTGATGACACTTCAGGAACTACCAAATCTCCTGAAATGTCTGAAAAGTGTCTTGGAAATAGCGTTTAATTTGTCATCTTTATTGTCTCAGAAACCATCAGGGCCGATTTGGAGGGACAGATGGCTCGCTTCCTCTTATTTAAGTTTTAATTCTATCTTTGGAGAAGCCTGCAGGTATACTTTATAGGCTGCAAGGGTGTTTTTTTCATGAAGTTTTCAGAGCTGCCATCTTGAATTTTTATAAATAACCACCCACCCCTCCCCCTTCACATAGACACACAAACACACAGACAGACACACACACATTGCTAAACAACCCAGGGGTTTTCCATTGTTGTTGAAAAACTCACCATTATTTTGTTGTGACTGTGAGGTTGACAGGCTTCAAAACATTAAAGTTTAAAGATAAATTGAATGATCTGCCCTTTGGTAAATTGGTTTGGCTTAAGATCGAGCAATACCCCAAACATGTATTTCTCATTATGCCACACAAGATTGGACATGGTAGACTGATCATCTACCTGTCTTTATTTCTTATGCTTCAGAGGTTTTCCTTGAGCTGGGTCCCTACACTGCTAAGGCAGTATGAAGGGTCATGGATAACAAAATAAAACAAAATTGAATGATCATTAAGTTTTATTTTTCAGTGTTCTATTTTCTTTATTTCAATTACCCTCTTTTTTGTTTTGTTTTTTAGTAAAAGCTTTGATGGTGCTTTTCATGTTATACCAATCATCCAATGTGTAAACTTGGTACAGTTATTTATCCACAGATCGTCATGGAATGGAAGATCTGTCTTTGTGTCATGTGTGGCATACCAGGAAGTGGGAAGACTTCATTTTGTCAAAGATTGAATGAAGAATTTGGTAATAATTATATGGTCATCAATATCAACTTTGACAAAATTCTTCTTTCTTCAGACACAAACCAGGCTCATTATCATCAAAGCTTATTTGAAAATCAAACAGAGGTGCGAATCAGAATTATTTATATTTTTTCTCATTAAATAAAAAAATATCCAATTATTATTTTTTTTTTTCCCTTGGTTCTGCATATTTTGATAAATGTGAGCTTGTGTTTATTGATGACCTTGAAATTGGAGGGAGGAGTAATGCGAGGGAAGTTAGCTGCCAGTATTTTTTACTTTTTGTGGTTTTTGTTTTTTTTGCCTGTTTTTGATGTTATTTATTATTATATTATTACATATTTGTTTGTTAAACAAAATAATATAGGGCTGTGAGGGACACAGTATGAGCCCTACCGCATAGAAGGCCAGGGTTATCTTGCCTGGAGGGTAAAAGCAGGCAAACGAAATTGGATTTTCAGTCCACTTGATTGGTAAATTGACAATGGATACGGGGAAGAAAAAAAACTAACAGCTGGCATGTAGATGAGCTGAGTTAAATTTAGATTGATTTGGTAGTAATTCTGAAAAAATAGTTTGACAAGTTGATTGTGTCATTGACTTGGGATATGTACTTTTGCAATAATTTTTTTGCTGTGCCATGTTAGTTTTATGTTAAGTGCCTCTGAGCATTTTATGGATTTAGGCGCTATACAAATCCTTATCATTAACTCTTAGAACAAAGAAATGAAAGGGACAACAATTGGGGCAAGGCAAAATATTTGACATGTCAGAGTGTTTAAAGTCTTCATGATGTTATTGAATCCATATTTGAAATGCATCAATTTCTGTGATGAATAATTTTTCGTAATTATCATGGCTTTTGAGTCCTCGCTTTTAAAAACTCATAATCCTTCTTGAAATTTGCCTGTTGCTTTGTTCAACCGTCATAGCCCCACTTTTTAAATTAATGGTTGTGTACTATGTTGTGGAAAAGATTCTCTGAGTGATTTTGCCTTTCTTTTTTGTTCATCTTCCTTTCACGTAGCTGGAAGAGGGCAATCTCGCCAAAGCTGCTCGGAAACATGTGGAGAAACTTGTGGACATCATTCTTCAAAATTTCAGGAAAAACAATCAGTTCATAAATTTTGAGTTATTGAATGAGTGGGACAGTATTAATGAACAAGTGAAGAACAGCTTTTTAAAACAGTGGAATGTAAATTGTTGCTGTCACTTAGGAGATGTGAAAAGCATCATCCTTTTGTTTGATGACAACATGTATTTAAGGAGTATGCGGTATGACATCTATAAATTAGCTAGGCAATGTAAGTACACCTGCTCCTTCAGGGACATTTTCATTCTCATCAGTCATCTCATTTTACTTTAGAAGAGTCAATTTAGAGAATAAATAAATGGTGAAGACTCTTATATCGGGTGTGTGAAAAAAAGAAAAGACCCATAACCAGAGCGCTTAAAAACTGTGTTATAATTAACGTGGTTTAACCAAGCACAGCATAATTAATGATCAAACTCGTAATCTTACATATGTAAAGTTTCAATACACTGTGGCTATAGACAAGTGACATATGACCGTTTTATTGAGACTACCAAAAAATGCCCATATCATAGACTTCAGAATTGCTTCATGTTTCCATGACAAACATTGCAATACACACCTAATCGATTCATATTGAACATTATGGCACAAAAATGAACTCATCATTAACTGAAAGACATGTACACTGGGATCTAGAACGTATAAGATTAGACTTGTGTGAAAGTTAGATGGGGTTTTTTTCACAGGAGATTATTTCCTGTATCCATCTTAAGAGTTTTGAGTTTTGTGTCAAATTTGTTCCAATTCGCATATTCCTGTTTTGAGACACCATAACAAAAAAAAAGTACACTAGATACAGGTGTGAAATTTTTATACAGGAAAAAAAGATTAAATGAACAATGCATTCACAAGTTTTCATAGTTATAAAACTGACAACATTGCTTCAGTAAAGCTTTGTGCAAAATGCCCTCTTCTGAGTCATACCGTGAAGTCTATGATATGGGCATTTCCAGGTAGTCTTAATAAAACAGTCACATCTCACTTGTACATAACCACAGTACATGTAAAATTATGATGTTATGCAGTGGTTATGCTAAGTTTTGTTAAGCAATGTTGATTATTAAACAGTTTTTGAGTGCTATGCTTTTTGGGCTTTATTTTTTCACACACCCTTTTTATTTTGTAATGACTAAAGAACATGAATGATTTTATTCCTTTAACATGACATGGGTTGAGAGGCATATTATTGTAGCTGCAAAACCCTGAAAAAGTAGTTAACCACCAATCTAGAGCGGTCTTTGAACAATCAATAAAATTAAATCATTTTAAGTGTATCAAATGACTTACCATTTCTCTGTTTTGCTTTACCGACCGAGTAGGCTTTTGGAGCTGAACATTTGAACAGGATTGTCTGAAAATGGGAATTTTGTTTATAATATGCCTTTCAACCTGCGAAAGAGTGAATGAATTAAAAGTTGTTTCCCATACAACAAGTACATAAATTGTGTATGTACATGACTTGACCCCATTGAAAAAAGCTTTTGGCAGGAAAATTCTGAAAGTGAAAGGATTTTTGATGGAAAATATAGAAATTTATTAATACCCTCTATGTAAAGCAGGCGAAATTGTTTTTAACTGCTATATTGGCACCCAGGGCAAATTAGACCAACTGTTGAGTACTTTCAGTTTTCCATAGAGGGTTAATAAATATTCAACATTCCACCTAAAAAGAATTGAAATAGCTGTGATTCTAATGCAAGGAGGAACATCTTGTGTTTTGATGATTGTTACTCACCATTCAAGTTTTTGGTAAAAAAATAGCAAGGAGGTACAATGGATGGTCTCTCTACAATGGGTCGTTATTGAACAAAGAGTGGGAAATTTGGATTTGAATGATTTTTTTTATGGAAACCGTGTTTGGATAGTCGCACGTCAAGAATTGGTCAAAGCAGAATTTGGGGCATTTTTTAATAACATTTCTGCTGTATTGAGTTGTTGTACTTTGAAACTGCCAAACTGACCTGTGGAGCCCTTTTAGAGGTTGCTTTGGGTTTTAGTTTTTTTTTTCCATAATTAATTTTGTTTTGCTTTATAAGTCTTGCTTTAAATCATTGTTTATTTTTGTCCCAAAGACTCAACAGGATTTTGTGAGATATACATGGATTTACCCGTGGAGAAGGCACTTGAAAGGAATGAAACCAGACAAGGAAGAGATTTTGTCAATCCGGAAGCCATTGTCACTATGTCACAAAAGCTTGAACCTCCTGCCCCCACCAAAAATGGATGGGAAAAGTACAGCATAACACTGAATTCAGAGGAAGGGTTGGACCTGTAAGTATCCATATTTATTCTTATCCTTTTTTGTGTGTGTGTGTGTGTGCAAATGGTCTTTTTTTTATGTGGAATTTTGTCAATATTATTACTGAATCTATGAGGTATAATGAGTAACCTTATTTTTGTCCATTGAAAAAATAAATTGAATAATCTTTACAGACCTGATTTTTCTCGTTCAAATCTAACTGAGCACTGATTTTCTTGCAGATAAAGTGTCAATATGCATTCAGTGATAAGTAATGTAGCATAATTGACTGTCATCACACTTTAGGATCAAATTAAAATAATACAGAGAATTGTTTGTTTATTTGTTTGTTTGTTGTAAGTTTTAGGGCCCCACAACACACAAGGGTCATAGAGGAGCCCAGAGGAAAGCAAGATGATAGATTAGTTAAAAGAGGGAACAGATCAAACCACAAACAGAAGAGAGATGATTCACAATAAAAAATAAATATTATTTCTCAAAACACATATTGACACCACCGAGAGATGATTTACAATGACAATAAAGGTCATCTATCACAAAAATAAGCAATGGACATCACTCATGATTGTATAATGGTTCTAGGTAGACCCAGGATCTTTAAACCAAAAGGCATAAAATAAGGGATGACAATTGAGTTGCAAAAAAGACAACAAAAACAGGACATCACAGAAAAGGGGAAAAATAAGACTATAGCTTCAGTGTAAAAGATAAGAAACAGAAGTAGAAGTGCGACACCCACTAACCGTCCACAATGCAATGTAGAGCATTGTCACAGCACAATTCATAAAATTTATTTATATCACGGCCACAGTGAAGTGACTGCAGTTTTGGCTCATAAATCTTGCAATGTGTATTTTGGCGTCTTTAGTGTGCCCACCCAGTAGAAGTGTAGCTTTGTCTCTTCAGACTCGGCAAAAGCAGTTCCAGATTTGTCAAGAAGCTTTCTATAGCTAATTTCATTTTAGTTTTTGCCTGTATCTTGAAAAACAATCTGTGCTATAGTTAGAGAGATATATGCCTCTTGACCTGGGTATCAGTATAACAGAAATATGTGGACTCTTGTTTTTTAATAGACATATGGGCTGTTGTTCAATAGAGCTGTGAGGGGTCATCTGACTTTAATTGAAATTCAATGCTTTCAGGACTTCATTTGAAATCAAATCCTTGCATGTAGTATACTTAACTGGACTTACGGGCGTGTGAACCTCAGAATGACCAGGTATTGTCCATTTTGGACTGTAATGGATAAAATTATTTGTTATCAGAGTGCAGTCTTTATTACATGAAGCTATGGAGAACCCTGTCCAACCATCTCCAACGATTGACGAAGAGGACCAAGCAAAAAGTCAAGAAATATGTTCACAGAACACTATCCATCAAGCTGACCTTATCTTGCGGAAGTGTGTTGCCAAAACCATCGCTAATGGTGAGTCAATGGTAATTTTAAAATGTATCAATATTCAATGAACATATTCCTCAAACTCAAAGCATGAATTTCAAGTGTACTTAATATAAAGACTCATTTAGAGGGTGTTTTTATGTTGTTGTTATTATGCTCTGATTTATAATTGGAAGAACTGAAAAATCAAGAAAGATTGAAAGCTCCAGATTTCTGCCAAGGCTCAGGTATTTGTTGGATTTTTGTGTCAAAGGCTTTGAAAATTTTAGTTTTGTCACTATGCCCTGTGGTAAATTGGCTCTTTGGTCTTTATCAATTAGCAGATCCGACCAAGGCAACAGCAACTATTGTTTGGCTTAAGATCAAGTCATACCCCTTGTATTTCTCATTTTGCCCCGCAAGATCGAGTCATACCCCTTGCATTTCTCATTTTGCCCCGCAAGATCGAGTCATAACCCTTGTATTTCTCATTATGGCACACAAGATTAGGCACGGTGGACCAATCCTCTGCCTGCCTTCATTTCTTGTGATCCAGAGTTCTTCCCGGCTCCTTGGAGCTGGGTCCTGACCATGAAGGGATATGGATAACTAATAACAAACAAAAAATAGTTTTGTCACTGTGCAATTTCTTTCCCGACCACTCAGTTAAAGGTGTGAAAATGGTTGATTGTGCTTACTTACTAATTACCTTTAAGGCAGCAGATGGATTGTAAGATGTTACCATTTCTTTTGTAAATTAAAAACTCTTATTGTCTTAGTCGTGTAAGCAGTGGATATTTCCTCTAATCTGGTAGCTCTACTGGCAAAAAGATGGCAGCGAGATTATTTCAAATAAAGTAAATGTTAATCCTGTTATTTATGATTAAAGAATTGATTCTCTTTCCTTTTCCCTTTAATGTTACAGGTAGGAAAGACAATCTGGACATCAGATCTCTGAGCAAACAAGCCATGACAGTGAAAGAGGATGTTATAAATTCCTTGAAAAATGGTCGTCTTCAGATCAGCAAACATATATCTATTGTAGAGAATGCCTCAAAAGATGAAAACTGTGATTTATACAAATACATTTCTGATCTCTTTAGCAAAAAATTAAAAGAATAAAAAAAAACAACCTGGGATACACTATCTTGATAAAGTCTTTCAATTTTTTTTGTTTTTGTTTTTTAAGTCCAATTATTTTTGTTGTTGCTTTTATAACAAAGTCAATTTGAAATGTAAATCTTTCCATGCCCTGAAAATCTGTAGCGTCATACCGATGACACTTGGAAAACCTGCACATGTAGGACTCTCTTTACATTTTGCTTCATTAGAATTTACTGCAAAGGATTGATGACACTTGACACTGCAACAACAACAACAAAAAACTTACAGTGGAATCCCGATAAAATTAATACATCGGGACCGAGAAAAAGTGTTGACTGTAAGCAAGGTTGACTTTTGTTTTGTTTGTTGATGGTATTAGGGCACCATGACACTCGAGGGTCATAGATGCACCCAAAAGGAAAGTAAAATGATAGATCAGTTAAAAGAGCTGATAAATCTGGACCCTACCAGAATGACTTTATAAATTTTAAAGGATTTAATAAACCCTTCAATTGAATGAAAAATATGTGGTAGGATCACAGCACATATTGCTATTTTGGGTGTTTTTGTTTGTTTAGTTTTAGTTTTTAGTTATTTGTGTGTGTGCGGGAGTTTGTAGTTTTGTAATTTTCCCCAGACATGGAAATTCAGGTAAAAGTGTGTTTTTTAGTTCATTTTAACAAGAGGGCAAATGCTATATAAACCAGCTGCACAAAGGGAAAAGGCACGTGAATCGTCTCACAGAACTGGAGAGAATGTGAGCTGTCACCTTGGTAGAAACCTATTATACAGCTAATTTTAGACTTATGTTTTAGACATGTGTAATGCAGAAGTAGCCAAGGTTGATGGGTTGGGAAGGCACTTCGAGCGGATGTGACTGGTGAGGCTATATCCTGTGGCCAGTGAAGCAAAACAAACATGTTTGTTTATTGGAGGTTTTAGGGCCCCACGACACACAAGATATAAGTTCAAAGAGGGAACGGATCAAACCACAAACAGCAGAGAGATGGTTTACATTAAAAAATAAATATCATCTCTCAAAACAGATATCGACACCACCGTGAGATGATTTACAATGACAAAAAATATCATCTTTCCTAACAAAAATTACTAATGGCCATCACTCATGACAGCATAATGGTTCGGAAGACCCAGGATCTTTAAACCCCCTTTGTTAACAAAACTACTCAGTACGTTGAACTTGTGATCCTGCAGTTATGTACCAAAAGGCATGCATTAAGGGATGACCACTGAGTTTGTAAACAAGACCACAAAAACAGGACATCACAGAAAAGGGGAAAAAGTAAGACGATAGCTTCAGTGTAAAAAAAAGTAACAGAAATAGAAGAGCCCACTAGGGACTCCCTCCAACAATCAGTTGGAGGGCTTTCTAGAATTATAACAAAGGGTAGACTTGGTACCCATGAAAGGAACTCTGTGCCATCCTGTTGTATTAACAATTTATGATTTGAAACTCGAACACAGAAACATCACATTAGTTGAATAAATTTTTGATTGTGCAAGGAAAGACACAAACCTTGAAAGAACAAACTATCACAGTTACAGTGGTTCATATATAAGATGTACAGTAGAACCCTGATATTGATATAATCTATAGAAAACAGCTTGGAACATTAAAAATGAGTGCTTTATATCAGCAGTTCTTTATATCAGTCGGGATTTATGTAATCTACTCTGTATAAGGTGCCTGTGCTGTACAACAAGCGTGTATGTTAGTGTTAGGGTTAGGCAGAGTCAACCCGCATATGTCAAAAACTTCCCTTGCCAGACTATACAAGAATTTTAAAATGCACGTTGTCAGTCACAAAATGCAAAACACCTGGTGGCCTAATTTGACAATCTTGAAACTGAAATATTTTTTCTTGTAGTTGTAGTTGTATGGCTGCCTACAGGGCTAAGTCTTCCGATTGATGAGCTGAACCATGCAACTTATCTTGAACTTGTGAAGAACATTCCACTCTGTGCCTACTGTTAAATGTGTTTGTTATGTGATTTTTGTTACTTTCTGATTCTGTACATTTTGGCAATTAGTCATTATCACTGCAACTTTTAAAACATTCTTCTAAATTTTTTATACCATTAGAATTTCCTTTTCAAGTTTCATACCAAACAAATTAGAGAACTATATTTCCTCCAGTTTTAATGCTCTTCGCCATCATTTCACCAAGTTATTCTAAAAAAAAATTGGGTAGTTTGTTTTGGGGGGTTTTTTTTGTTTGTTTTGTTTTTTGGGGGTAGGGTGACATGGTTCTTTTCTTATTCTATCCAGTGAAAAGTCAGATACCCGACTCCAACACAATGAAAGTGACCCGTAATAGAGCAAAGTGAAATCGGTCTTTGATATCAAGTAAGTAAAAGAAAACATTGTAACTATCCTCAAACTGTGGACAGGCAAAATCAATATAAAGAAAACACTGGTGGAATGAGAGTACATATGGAAAATGTTTGTCTGTTTATTGGAGGTTTTAGGGCCCCACAACACACGAGAGTCAAAGAGGAGCCCAGAGGAAGGTAAGATGATAGAATTCGTTATAAAAGGGAACAGATCAAACCACAAACAGCAGATAGAGGATTTACACTAAAAAATAAATATCATCTCTCAAAACACATCGACACCACAGAGAGATGATTTAGAATGACAAAAAATATCATCCCTCCTTACAAAAATAAGCAATGGCCATCACATGTAACAGCATTATGGTACAGGAAGGCCTAAGATCTTTAAACCCCCTTTGTTTACAAAAGTACTCAGTACGTTTAACTTGTGACCCTGCAGTCATGTACCAAAAGGCATGAAATAAGGGATGACCACTGTTACCTAAACAAGAAAACAAAAACTGGACTCCGGACAGAAAGGAGTAGGGGAAAAAGTAAGACAAAAAGCTTCAGTGTAAAAGAAAAGAAACAGTAGTAGTAGTAGAAGAGGTACCAGGAACGCATCCAACCTCAATTCCCCAGTGGAAAGACCACACATATGGATAACAAGGCTTCTCTTGAATTGTGAAGTAGAAAGTCACAATTTTTTATTGTTGTAGTTTATTCAATTCAGATATTTTAAGATAAATCTTTACAATTTTTCATGGATAATGATGATAATACATACACTTCAAAGAAATAAATCAAATCATGAAGTTAAAGTGCCCTGTGGTAAATTGGCTCTTTGGTCTTTATCAATTAGTAGATCCAACCAAGGCAACAGCAACTATTGTTTGGCTTAAGATCGAGTCATACCCCTTGTATTTCTCATTTTGCCCCGCAAGATTAGGCACGGTGGACTGATCCTCTGCCTGTCTTCATTTCTTGTGATCCAGTGTTCTTCCCGGCTCTTTGGAGCTGGGTCCCGACACAGCTTGGGCAGTATGAAGGGATATGGAAAACAACAACAATGAAGTTAAAAGAAAAGAAGGGCCTTTCTAATTCTATTTTTCTTTTTGTTTAATTTTGTTCAAAGAATAACATTTTTTCAGCAATATGACTGTGCAAAGCCTATCTGTATGCTTAATTAACTTACAATTTATAACCTTAAAATATAAAAGATTGAAAAGAGATCTAAAAATATTGGACGTCATTGATGTCACAATAAATATACAATTACTTCATCATGTCAAAGGGCCAAATGTGTTCCACTGATGCTATCCCCACTAAAAAATAATTATTTTTCTTTAAATTTCAATACCAATTCTTAGGTCATTATGAATTTCTATAAGAAAACAATGATAATAAATTTAATAATAATCTTTATATTTATAATATTAAAACAACAAGCACTCAATCTAAATTTTACAACTTAGAGTAGGCTGAGACAATCTCTTGACGAAATGTAGAAATGACCTGACACAACACATTAGCTCAAAAAATGCCACAGTAGATGACATCCAAAAAATGCATTATTGTCATTCCTTCATTAATTTCAAGCTATTTTACAGCTATTTGATAAGCACTGTTAATGGATCCAAAAAAAAAAAAAAAAAAGTCTTTTTTTTTAAATAAGAAATAAAAAAAAAAGATATAGACTGAATAAAAAAAACCCTAGAATTTTAGCTGTTTTTTCCTTGTCTGAAAAAAGGCATGAGTGAAAAACCAAAAACCAAAATCGTGTCCATAAATAATGCAGCAGACCTTGATTTCAACGAGTTTGGATTGAATAAGACCTCGTAAGGGACAAGGTACATTGTTATCCCTGTTTTATTCCTAGTCAACTGTTACTGTTAAGGATTGAGTGAATACAAGAATAGTTGACCTCAGCTACAACGAGCACAACCATGGCAGAATGATACATTAAATAAAACCATGCACTTCTTGCAACACTCTTTTCCCCCTAACACCATCATTTTCCCAAGTAGTGAGAACACATGGAGCCTGCCAGTTTGCAATCCAAGGAGGCAGCGAGTGACAGGAAACCAAACCGCACCTGCACCACTCCTCCTCGCTACATACATACAAACGCACATGCGTGTGCGCTCACTCACACAGACACATATACACAGGCCTTTCACCAACAAGAGAACTTGATGCAGACAATAGAAAGGTCCAAGGTAAACAGGCCTTCTACACTCTCACAGTCTCCAGAAAGACCGAAGTAGGTATTTTGACACTACACATTATGTCAAGTGTGTATTTCAAATGCCTTATAATAAATGCACCTTCTCGTCAGTCCAGTCAACAAATGTTTGTTGCATACATACCTCTACTTCAACCAAAAACAACATGCGGCCAACTCCCTCAGTAGCCAACAGCTCTGTTTTGATTTATGTTCCTGCAACCCCACACAAGTCATCGTTGTCTGAGACTATTAACTATACTCATTTATGGGTTAAGAGCAAGAATATGGTATTGACTAAACACTTAACTTTGCGATTGTGATGGGTTTTGACATGAAGACAAGTTTGGCAAACAACTAATGAAGGAAAAAAAAGAAAAGAGGTCTTCATTGGATGATAATGCAGCGCTGGTTTGTATACAATTTATCCAGAGTCATGAGCAAACACAAAATAAACAAACAAAAAAAGCCTATCCAGGGACATTAGAACCATCAGAATAATGAAATCTTTCAAACTTTTCCTCATATTCAAGCTTGCAGAGATCTGAGAATAGCTATTACACATTAGTTATTTCATTTCTTTTTCTAAATCCTCCACTTTAAGGTTCAAGTCAAAAGTGAATGATTACTTTGTCATTTTCACATCAAGCCATGTTTCATCTTGTACTTAGTCCTTGCTGTTTCAAGCATTGCTTGTTTACGCTCTGAAAATGAAAGATGTCGACTTGCTGCACTGTTTTCAAACTTTTTTGCTTTGAAGGATAGATTTGACTGAAAAAGAGACATAAAAATGCAATAAAATAATATCATTGGAAAAACCACAACAACTGTGGGAATTATAATAAAAATATTATGGCAATCAATGTCCTAGGGTTTTTCTAACAGAACAGACCTGTAAATCACCATTTGAAAAATCAACTGAAGTTTTCATCAACCCGAAAAACCGACGTGACCTAACAGGGTCTAAAAATACAGCAGAAGAAAAGTTTAGTATGAAATAAGATGAGGGAGTGATTAGTCTCAAGCAGTCAATTGTTTCAAATCGAATGCATAAGCAATGTTTTTATAATCGTTTTTTATAAGCTGATAAAATTTTAGCTTGTGAAATTTCTCTAAAAAAAACAAAGCAGAAAATCCTGCACATGTGCAGTTGTATGGTCAAGTCGACATCACATCACAGCTGCGCAGGTGCAGAATTTTCTGGTTTGTTTTGATTGGATTGAAACCAAATAATCCCTCAATTAAGGATTGATCTCTAAGAAGTTATTCGTTTTAGAGAAATTTCACAAGCCAAAATGTAATCAGCTTATAAAAACGATAAGCCCTTATCCACGGCCACCATGATGCTCTAAGCGCTTTACAATACCATATC
Organism: Melibe viridis; assembly: GCA_039654465.1. NCBI lineage: Eukaryota > Metazoa > Mollusca > Gastropoda > Nudibranchia > Dendronotidae > Melibe > Melibe viridis. The sequence continues at coordinate 12,371 of JBCIKM010320683.1, read as the reverse complement.
CCTGGCAGACAACCAACATAGAACACATGACGAAACAAACAGCCTGTTAGGCACATTACAATATTTCGGACAGAGACAAGGGGGACCTCTGAGCTTTACATCCATCTCCATTAGGATGAGGTAAGTGTGGTAAAGTGCCTTACCCAAGGACACAACGTCAATGGCCAGAGGCTAAACATGGGGCAGCGGATCTGGGAAGTGACTCTACGCATCACCACTGCAAACACTAGCCACGATCATGGTTGCTTGATTCGCGCACATGTAGTGAGTTGTGTTAACCACTGAGCCATCGAGGCAGACTAGTAAATAAATATTGATTCAAAAGAGTTGCTCTTTTTGGATTTAAGTACAATTCTGGCAGCTTGATTTTGCACACACTGAATTTTGTTTAATAGCTAATCTGGTATGCCATACAATATGCTGTTTCTCTCGCAAGTTTATAGTCAATATAGTCACCTACTGCCTGTTATTGAATAAATTATCACTTGACATTTTTTCCTCATACTACCCAAATCTCTTTACAGTTGATTAGTGGGGGAAAATATTTGAATTCTTTTGATCAGCACTTAAAGTTAAAGTCCTTCTTTGAGCAGAAAAAAATTTGGAATCTACTGACCACAGTATAGTGTAATTCAACTCACCGCAGGTGGGGCTGTTTGAGGAGAGGATACTTCTTTTCTTGGAACTGACTTAACCTTGCCTTCCAAGATATTTGTAATGGTCATATCAACATCTCTTGTTTTTTCTGAAGATTAAGAAGAATGAATGGTAGCATTACAAAGCTTCCTGAATATAAATAAAAACCATTCTCTGGTGGCTACTTTTGAAATCCCCTGATTATATTATTTTGTAGTCAACAGCAAATGAGATTCAAATGTTCGTAACAAGAGACTTTCTGAAAAATCAATATAATATCAACAAGTGATAGAAATTGTGTTTCAGAATCAAAATGTCAAAACTATCAAGCGACAGTTCAGAATTTTACAAAGTCTATTTTGGCCTTTTGATGCGTCAAAAACATTATACCATTAGCTTCTATTTGATGTTTTACAATTGCTCAATGTCGTCACTTCCAGCAGCAAAGATAACATCAACCTGAGAATTCCTATTCCTCTAAAGCACTCCTATGGTTTTCAAGGTCCATCCCGTTAGATGCAATCCAATCTCTCATATAATATTTCCAGGAAGTGAGCAAACTTTGTTCTTGATATAGGGTACCCCAGCAAGAAAAAGATCACACACAGTGCGGTCCAAGAACCCAGCTGTTCAAGCACAGAGAATGAGGTAGTTAACACCTTCCAACCGACCCGAAGTTGAGACATGTTTTCATCCAGATAAGCCCCAACCTAATGACACCAAAGTGGCAGTGATTCATCTTGCTTGAGATCAAATTCATTCAAGTCTACTTGTGTGTTGAGAAGATAGTTTTGCAGCACTGGAGAGCAAATTATCCTGTAATGGTGTTCCCGATGAAGCAAAAAAATAAAGACCATAGATCTTGTCCTCTTTTACAGGACAGAGGACAGTTGACAGGAATTTTCATATCAACTTGAAGTTATCTGTATGGTCAAGTGAGGTCACTTTGAACATTTATAAAATATCAATTAAAGACTCAAAAGTTTGTATCTACAAAACATATATCCAACTCAAATTTTCTTTAATTTCTTGTTTCAGAAATATTTAGTGATAGTTTTACCATATTCTCTTTGAAACACTCAATATGTCACAAAATATTCTTTTCATTTTGTTTTAAATTTCAGAGACTGCTATGAACTACATATATATGTTTGAAAAAAATGAGAATAGTAAGGCCTCAAGGCTCTTCACAAACCCATTTAATACTTGCCATACAACAACAAAAAGAACACTTATGACAATACAACCGTGAGGATTAGTGCCTTACTTAAGCAAACCATGCCAATGGCCATGGATAAAGATTAGGGAGTAGAATCAGAAACCAAGCTCTGTCATCATTCGTGTCACCCTTCCATTAATGGACTTTCCTTGCCATTGACGCCCCCAAGACATGTGACATGCTGGATAATACGTCTTCATATGAAAGAAAGGTTGAAATGTTCCAGCAGCAGCTCAGCCAACAAAAACAACAACTCGCTTATGATTAAAAGGAAAGAATACACACCTCTTCTTGAGAGAAAAACAAAAACAAAAACAAAGATGAATTCCGCCTCCCTGACTTACTCAAATCTTCAATGATGCCTTGGGGATGGATATCAGGGAATACATCCTTCACTTGTTTCAACATGGCATTTATTTCTTCGTCTTCACATTCTATGTTAGCAGTAAACTCTAACGGCAGTTTTTTATTTGATGGCGTAGAAGATTCCTCCGTGGGTGAAGAGCTGATCATCTCCTCCTCTGAATTCAACAGAGTGAAAAAAGAAACAAAAAACAATTATAAGAAGTAGGTTTGGGATAATCTAACTTAACAAGACAGCCTTTTAATGCCAACATTTAGATGACTTTCACCAACATCTGCAAGGCTCTAGATAGTCAAGTAAAGTTCATTACAGATCGAGTAGGACACTTTCTCCAAGTAAAAAAATCTTTATTTTGTCTCAAGAACAATACAAACAATCTTTGCAGTTAGATCCCTCCAAACCCTCTTAAATTCATCTACAAGTCAAAGTTTAATTCTGAAAGTGAAAGTGTATGCACTCTAACTTATGCAAGTTTATGTGAAAAACAGATTTAAACAATAAAAATAGAGGCAACATAGACAAGAAAAACAGTGAAGCTTTGAATAAAATTTATTTCTTAAGGTGCTAGATAATACAGGATGTTTTTTTTTTATTATGCTCTAATTTATAATTGGAAAAACTAAAAAACCGAGAAAGATAGAATGCTCTGTTTTTCTACCAAGGCTAAGGTGTTGACTGGCATTTTGTATCATACCAATTTGACTGGTACACATCATCTGGTTAATTTGCTATGACGTCATGTCACTTATGGAATCGCCATAAAACAAGTGGCGCATCCTCTAAACTAAATAAATGCATGATATCTATAAAAAAAGATGGCTGATAACATGAAAAAAAGTCAAAGCTGCTATTTGGTTTCACGACTTGAGGTCGCTTACTTTAGACCAGAGAGCTTACAAGAGAGGGAGTAACATAAGCATGCGACACCTCCAAGGGGCAAAGAACATTTAGACCTAGTACAAAATCCAGGACAAGTCTGCCAATGTCAAGAGAGTGTGGAAAACAAGTAAGTAAACTATCGCCTGGCACCCCAATTTCATCAGAAATAACCACTCTGGATGTTTTTTATTTGGCGATACATCAAAGATTCTGTTTTCTCAGCCCCTATAAAAGATTTCAAGCACTTGAAATCAGGACCCTTTTGCATCAGGACAGTGCAAATCATGCTAAAAACACAACTAACTCCTAATGATAGCTGAGATCACAACTGTAGATAGTGGTAGAAAACAGAGATGCGAAAGTTGAGCTCTCATTCTGTTTTTATTCAAGCTACCATTGCCATTGATGTCATATTTATTCAAATTCAAATGTCAAAAATATTTCTTTCATAATCCTATTCGCGTTAATTATGGACATTTTTAAGTTTATTTGTGCGTCATGATCTAAAAGCAACGCAGTCCAGCTATAGTGTCATAATTTCATAAGTGTCTTTAGTGAGACATTTGTTTCTTTTAGTTATTCCAGTTATAACTCAGAGCATAATTTAAAAAAACAAAAAACACCCTGTATAAAAACAATGATGAAACAGTCAATTCAGTACTCACTGTATTTGATGGATCTGTATTTTGCATATTCAATCACATCATGATGCATATGCTCGGACACATTGATTCCAAGACTTTTGGCCATGTTGCTTTGAACACGGGAGCTAAACTCAACGCTGCTTTCTCCTGGTTTCTTTTCTGTGACTGGCAAGTATCTTATAGAGTACACACACCAATTTCTTTTATTCTTAAAGTTTTCACTTACATTGCTGTAGAATTCAAATGTACCTAATACTCATTTACCAATTTTTAAAGTACACCTTATTACAGACAGGAAATTCATTTCTTAAGTAAAGAATCATTATTTTGTTAAGAATACAATACATTAATCCTTTCAACTTTCATACCTACTCCGCTTGAAAAATTGTTTTCTCCTTGCCTGAAGTATCAGTCTGAATCACAAATCAAGAGGATCTAAATTACTCTTGAAAGGACGGCTAAAACTTTGGCTACCAGACTACAAGTTCATCATTCTCATAATTGAAACGATTAAGTTATACGAGATAAGAATGAAACTTACTTGACAGTGAAAAGAGTGAATGGAAACACCAAGCACCAGAGAATATCTTCCACTGCAGAACTTAGAAATGTTGACTGTTGACAAAGAATTTTTTTTAAAGTTTGTAAGATATGGACAAACAAACATATCAATTGAAACGGCAGTTGCTGCTCGAGAGAACTGTTTGTTTTTTTACACAGATTTCCAGGAAACCTGATTGTAAGCAAATTTGATCCTTGGCAACACTTCCCATTATGCACCAAACAAACATCTAACAAAATGACTTTGAACAGACAGGACAGTTCAAGCACTAATTTTCTTTCTCTAAAACTGTTCCAATAAGGACTTTCTACATAAAATAAACCTCAAAGAAGTACTGCTAAACCTGGTAATATAATTATCACAATGAAAGAGTGGACAAAGTCACGTTTTTTGTATTTACAAGACTGCTGCCACTCTTTCATTGTGATTATTACTTTCTAAATAAACAAGTAAGTGCATGAATAGCTACAAGCTTCCCAGCCGTGACTACTTATGGTACAATTTTCAGCTAATGTATGGTATATGGTAAAGAAGGACTTATTTACTCTTGTGTCTTACACACACATGAACAGTAACACTTAGTCTCATTAAGTCAGTTAATTCAATTGAGGAAGAGAATTAAGGTAATTAATGCTAAAATCTAAATTTCATAATAGATTAAAAACACAGTAGAATTGCCTCTGTTGCCGACTGACAGCATTTGAATACATTTTTGTAAACATGAAAACGTTCTTTGCAGAAGCACTGCAGGTGAAGAAAAAAAACTTAATTTGCCAAAACAAAGAAGAAGGAATAAAAAAAAACCACTTACAAGGGCAACTCAATTGAAAAGAATTTTAAGATGAAAAAAATTTAATTATATCAAATGACTACCCTTATTTTCAAGAATACAATGATGCCCTCTCTCTAACATAACAATGTCAGATTTGTAGATTTTTATAGACATATTAACTTACCACTGACACATCAAAAAGAAATCTAGATGTTTGAATTGTCACCTGTAAGAAAATGAAAGATAAGACTGTATTGACCACTAAAAAAAATATCATTTCAACAAAAAAAAATGCTTCCTCCGATTTGACTTTCATGCCATAATGCCATCCATTTTTTTTCCACGACCACTATTTCAGTCCTAAAATCAGATGTAAATAAACAGAAACTAGTATAGGCACAGTGCCGAGGTGAGTCAAAGCCATAGAAAGAAAGAAAAAAATAGGAAGTCTTCAGAGGAGGGAATCGAACCCAGGTCAGATGCCTCAAATGGTAGGCCCGCTGTTCTAGCAGTGGCCAAGCGAATGGGTGCTGTGGCCGGTCCTGGGTTTGATTCCCTCCTCTGATGACTTATTGTTTTTCCAGTGCCAGCTCCTCTATCCTTCATATAGTCCTAAAATCATGAAATTTCTTGATTAATTTATAACAGACACAATAACTTGATATGACAGGGCAGTTGCATGGCAATTTCATTCAAACAAAAATCTACCTACTACCATTCCTTCTCAACAAACACACTTGAAGGGAGACCAATTACTCACAGTCTGTGAGAATTTTCATTAGTTTTGAGTCATCTAACGAAATAATTGACTTCACTTTTGCAAAAGCCACCAAATCACATGGATGTCAAGCAGTAAAAAAAAAAAAGAAAAAAGTTTTAAATTTGGACTTCTGTTACCTATCAAAGCACATGAAAAAAATGAATGTAGAGAGGTACAATATAGAAAATCAGTTTTACTTACAGGCTGTATGGGACAATCAAGTTCAAAAGGAAGTTTGCTGCAAACAAAAGAATAAACACTGAGTGAAAAGCACAAAAAGGAACCAGGCATTCAGAATTATTGAATTCTATCAATTTTTTAAAGAATATGATGTATAAAATAAACAATCAGACAGGACTATTGCAGGCTTGAGAATATGTAAAAAAAAATATAGCATTAATGCAATAGTCAGTAATTAGCAGCATGATAAAAGTTAAGGTCAAATCAAACTTCTTTTTTCTTCTAAGGTCTTCATGAAGCTTACCTGAACTTGAGTAAACTCATTTTCCCATTTGTTCTGATTCTTTCAGGGAAAAAAAGGAGAGGCTCTAAAGAATCTGAAAGTGTAAACATTGAAATGACAAACTAAGATACTAAAATGCATACTTTTCTAAAGTAAAAGTAATTATAAATTGAAAATAATTAAAAGACAATGTTTCTAAAAAATAAAACACTTTTTTTTTCCAGCAACATGAAACAACAACAAAAATGATATCTAATAGTTATCTAAGGCACATAAGTTTTCTGTCCAGTAATGAGAATTAAAATTTCAAAGGCATAAATTCAGTAGAGAATTTACCATTCATGTTCTCCTTCAACTTCACCAACACTTGATCATGATTTTCATCATTCGGAAGTAAAAAGTGCGGGATTAATAGGTTTTTCCTCTTGACAACAGGACCATCTATGACCTAAAGAAGACAAAATGTGCTTCCTTCAATATTATTCCTCCTTCTTGCAAAGAGTGTGATTTGAAAACATTTAAAAATAAAATGAATGGTCAATTACACCCCCCCCCCCCCAAAAAAAAAAAATCCAAAACAAAAACAAAACAAAGAAAAATTCGTTGAAAATATTCTTCAAAAATCAGTCCGTAACAAAAAACAAAAATCCTTAAAACTGAACCCAAAACACAAATACTGCACTTTTTATATGTCCCTATCAATATTTAAATATTGGTAAAACCTTAAATTCAATTTCCTCTCTATTCCACTTTGCTTATCACCAATTTGTCTCTCCTTTCTTTGGAGCCTACCAAAAAAAAACCAAAAAACACACATACAAAAAAAAAAGGGAAAAAATTCTGTAATATTGTGAAAAAAATAAAGAATCCTTCAAAATGATTTAAAAAACAAAAAACAGATTTCACTTACCACTTTATTATTGCACAATAGTGCTAGTATAAAAGGATCTAAACTGCTGACTCCATTAGCAACAATCAACTTTTTGTTATCCACCTTGGGAACTCCATGAACGGATATTGGGATACCAGCCACTGTCAACATTACTCTCAGAATCATCCTTAGAAATGAGAAAGAGTAAAATTTTTCATGAACCTCCACATTTTGCGACAAAATGATATTCAATTCAAGTGTTGTCTTTAACCTGTGTCCCTGCCTAGCCTAGCAAAACTCTCTAGTTTGAAAAGTGATAGAAACAGAAATGTAAGCTCTAATTCTGGAAATAGCAATAGTAATAATGTATCAAGGTAAAAATATAAGAACAGTGTCAAGAAAAGGGAAAGCCATAGAAATAATTTTAACAAAAATATCCCAGTTATTACAATGGCTGCATCACGGCTTGAAGTTATGTGAGTGCCTTCTTACGAAAGAATAAAAGTTAGTTCACTCCAAAATAGTAACTGAGAGAAATGGTCATATCCTTACTATGTAATGGTGCAACATTGTTGTTAACACCACTAATTTGTTTTAAAAAGGGGGATGGGAGAAGGGGTGTTACTGAGTAAGAAAAATTGAATATGACCACATAAAATCTGCTGAAGCTTGTACGTTTGCAGTGTCTGACTGTTACCTTAAGTAACCTCTTGAAACCATTGCAACAGCTCTCATTTGAACACTTATAGAATATCTGTTTCTAACAGAATAGTGTTATGCATATCATAAAATAGGTCTGAGATATCTTTCCTTTACAATAGTGAGAATTCATACTAAGTCCTTACCGTTTGAGTGGGAATTTATTTGGAAGAACAAAAAAAAGCAGTGCTGCGTGAAGGAAGATAAACAATCTAAGAACTCCCAAGAATACTCCAAAAGGAAAGTAGATGACCATTGGCAACATTGCAAAATGATTTGAAAATCTGGGGATTAAAAAAAAAAAACAATGGAAAAATGATTTTCGATATTATCACTCGCTGAGGAATTTGCTTGATTGTTAGATTTCAATTCAAGAGACCATGGGGTTTTTGCTGAACATCTGCTGTTCATATATTTACAAAAAGAATCAACAGATTATACCGTTTTGAATGGAGAAAAAAGATACAAGTGCTTTGCCTGTTTAACATAACATAACATTTAAATTTATATATTGCCAGCATCTATTTCAATAATGCTCACTAGTGCTTTACAAAAGAAATCTACTCATGCACATTACACTGATCTATTGTCCTGTCCATTAACACACACATGCTAGACACTCAAAAACTAACACTTAGGCCCTAAGTCAGACAATGAACAACAAGGTTGACATATCGATAGCTGCTCATAAAAAATAATGTGAAATTACGCATATATACAAGCAAACACCCACCCATACAGTCACTCCAACTACAGCACAGCACACACACATATAAGGATGCACATAAACGCACACAACCTCACACATACACTGACAAAAATGTTAGCTGTAAGCAACAAATTAAGAAAAGAAAGGATGTAACAGTTACAAACTTAGATGAGAGATTGTAAATATTATCTCCGCTACCTCAACCACCACACTATTACCATTACCACCATAGATATTGAATCAATCAGACGATGAACACTGCACAAAGAGTTAAGTTCCTATCATAACCTCTACCCCTAATACTAACCCTTAGTTACCCTGTCCCTTCACACCCCAACCCACCAAAACCTACAGACAACATCATAATCACCAGTGGCCTTTAATTGAGCCATGAAACCTCTAGAGCTGTTACATGCAAGATAAACTCTAACATAACAAACTAATACTAATAATCTGTAGAACTGGTGCCGCTATCGCAACTATTGCGATGCTAATATAGAACTACAAGAGGTAAAACAACAATTAACGACAAGGACAACAACAACACAATACTACCAACACCACCTCTATTACTCCCACTACAACACACCACTAGGACTACGATTATTGATAGGTGGAAAATCACATGACTAGGCTTGTTTGAAAAATTGGGTTTTCAAATTAGATTTAATGATGAAAGGAACTAGAGTTCCTTGTTTCAGCGGGTAGACTGTTCCAAATCCTAGCGGCTGCATGGGAAAAAGATTGCTCCAAACATTTTGTGCCGGAGAAGGGCCATGTAAGTTGCAGGGAATGTGATGATCTAAAGCTCTCTGTCAGGCACATTGGTGGAGAGGAGGGACATCAGGTATTTGGAGGCGTGATCATGAAGACATTTGTAGGTTTGAAGACACTGTGTTTGTTTGTTGGTGGTTTAAGGGCCCTGCAGCAGAAAAAGGTCATAGAGGAGCCCACAACTGCTTTCAAGCCACTCATATGTCTGGCTTACCCTCAGAAGTTTGGCAGCTCAAACAAAATACCTGCATTTTATGGAAATCTCTATTCTCATCCAGTCCTTCTCCTGAAAGTGGTAAACCCGTGGCAATTAAGTTACCAATTCACCTTGGTTCCTTTTATGTCTACTTCACTGATTTTTACCAACTTTCACCCACTTTGAATACCACACTCTGAATCTCACATTTAATGCATCAAAGCAGTTACCTCGATTCTCTATTTCTTTCTCTATTATGCACCAAAACTGGGTGAGAGAAGCATAAAGCAGGTCATGGGATGAGAATAAATGCCACCATATTTTATACTATCTTACTGGAGATCTAAAAAAAAAATAACAAGAAAATCACATTCCAGTTGTTTTAAGCTATTTGATAATAATCTATTTTATTGCCACATATGGCCAAGGGCTGCCTACCCTTAGGTGTGGGGTTTTTTGTTTTTTTTCTCTTTCTTCAATTTTTATGTTAAATGACCAACTCTAGAATAAAAGTAAAAGTTGCGTCAGGTTGTCTTAAGTCTAGAAGATAAATTTGTTCACACCAACTCGATACGAGAACATGTTTCACCTTTTGAAATTAATAAAGTCTTCAAAATTTGCTCCAGCCATGTCTTGAGTTGTTTCCTACTTCCTCAGTTTGTTGAAAGAAAAAAGCTCCCTCGAAATATATACATCAAGTTCAAGTAGGTACCTTACAGAGAAACTTCAGAGTAATCTTTTCTTGTTGTTTGTGAGTTTGATATTTTAAAAAAGTAGGTATACCAAAAAAGTATGATCTTTGCAGAATGTATCCATACCCCGCTTAAGCTTCTTTACTTTTTCGTTCACATATGAAGCGGTCCACAGATAAGAAAACTTTTAAAGTTGTTACATTTAGGCAATTCAAAGAGTACAAAGTTATTGACAGCAATAATACGTAAGGTTTTAGCATTTATCTTCCAATATTATTTGAACACGAAAAATTCCATGAAACATCATTCCCTTTTTCTTACTACCTAAGCATTTCAATAATGCAGAAAATATAACCGACCGCTAAACGTTATTTTCTTTTGTTTCTGTATCACAGTTTCGTTTTCGGTTTTGCGTTTCACCTGATTTCATACCTCATTTTTGTCACTGTTTATTTTGCTCTGCAAAACAATAAAAAAAACTTATCTTGGAATGAGTTAGCTCATTCAGTAGAAAGATTATAATGTCTCGTATAATCTTGGACCTGTGCTGTGAAATTTTGAAGCTGCATTATGGAGATATTGTATCGTCAGTCGGGACTTTTTTACTCCGAAATAAAGCGAGTACATTGTCTACCATATCAAGAAATACTGGCTTGGAAACAAAACAGGTATTCCACTTTTTACCTCCTTTATTTTTCCTTACTATACATATATTTTAATTCAGTTTTTACTTAAAGTAAGAACTAGATATCATTTCCCATCTACATGAATAATGTACCTATTGTTTGAAAGAAGGACACCTAATATGATATGATTACATCTGAGGGTAATCATTTTTGTGACAGTAATTCTCAGTCAGTTTATTAGTTAACTTATGTCCAGTACAAAGGTATAAAAAATTGACCTTATCGTTCTGTGGCAGCACTGGGCAGGGTCATTTTGACATCATAACTGCGCAAGTTGCTCACTCAACTTATCGAAATACGCCCTGTTAATCATATTTCTTATATAAATAAACCTGACATCATTCAAAAGTTGAAAGAACCTAGTTAAACATGATACAATTTTTGTTTAAGTATGTTTTGAATGAACAAACTTGAAAGGATACCAAACAGCCAATTTACCAAATTGTTGATATATTAAGAAAAAAATAGTTAGAAGCTTAAAATTAAATTTTGTGGGTCTATTTATGCACCAAATGCTTAAATATTGGTATATTTTTACTTTTTGTGTCAGATAAAATATAATTTTTTGTTTACAAGTAATCTGCCTGTCTTCATTTCTTGGAGCTGGCTCTCAACACTGTTAAGACAGTATGAAGGTTCATGGATAAAACAACAAAACTTTTGAGGGTGATTTTTCTCTGTACTTTGTATTACAAATTCAAATTTTCTCCTTGATTTTGTTTTTTATTCCTTCATATCTCAGATTAAAGAGGCCCTGTGTGTTTTGATTCAGCAAAATATTGTCAAATTTGGCACAATTAAGGGTGGTCTTATCGAGTATGCGGCAGCAGTGGATGAAGTGATACACAGGCTGCGATTCCCACATTACATCCATTGTGCTAAGACACTGTATGGTGATGCTGCAGAGCTGCTGGTGGAAGAGCTTCTTCTTCAGGGCCAGGCCATGTTGGGACCACTTGTTGAAAAGACCACTAAAAAGCTCAATGAATCGATTGCATCGAATGCAACTTGTGAGTGAATGAATATGAATCATAAAAGAAATTATTTTTGATAATATTGGGGAATGGTCACTTTTTGTTTAAAAATCTACTTTTCATTCCATTCAAATTCACAAATTTTTATGCTTTATATGTTTTTTAACGTTCTGATTCTTTCTTAGATAAGGGTACATGTTTGGAAATAGTTTAAATTTGAATCTAATTTGTCAATCTGTGAAGGGTCACTTTTTGTTAAACAGGAACATCACTTTTTTTTTCTTGTAAAATTTAGCAACTATGATTATAACCCAACAAAGCCTGTTTTTGATGTGTAACAAGCAGATTGTGAAATTATATAATAATATTTTGTAACCCCCAGGTTCCTTTATTATTATTATATGGTTACATATAAACATAAAAAACCCACGGAACACAATCAACAAAAGTACGAAAACATATGACACAAAC
>JBCIKM010320572.1:0-11458 GCA_039654465.1 Melibe viridis | reverse complement strand
TCTCTCTCTCTCTCTCTCTCTCTCTCTCTCTCTCTCTCTCTCTCTCTCTCTCTCTCTGTGTGTGTGTGTGTGCGTGCTTCATTGCTCTGATTATTGCAAAAACAAGTACAAATTGATAACAATAACTAATGTATTTTAAATTATGTAAAGCAAAGCTTTTTTTAAAACCCTATGTAAGATTCTCATTACACATGTTTGAAGTCCTATTTAAGTAGATCGCTTATCACCAAATAATGATAATTAATTTTGCACCAGTGCTTTCTTTCTTTCTTTTTTTTTTTTTTTCTTTCTTAACCAAGAGTAAAAAATGTATGATTGACACGGAAAAGAAAAAGGAAATACAAAATTTAGTACTTGACCCAATTTTTTTCATCCATTGAAGGTAAAATATATACACTCTGCCTGTCATTAGATAAAGGAGGAAGAAAATCTGTAGAAGAAACTGGACAATATTCTGTTGTGACTTGAACGCTCTCTGATTACTATCAAGAAGCACTTTCTCATGATGCCTCATGAATTGTATGTGCTTTCTAGATGCCTGAGTTCTTACTATGTTTTTCTTTTCATTTTCCTTTCATTTATATAAAACACAAAACAAAACTAGACAGCAGCAGTAGTTGTCTGAAAATGATGTAGGGTTGATATGAAAGGAGTTTGGTTACAGGAGACTCATTATGGGGAGATATATTATACAAACCAGTTTATATATTAAGTGTCAAGAGCTGTCATTGGCATCATTCAGAAGATAACGCACCACATTTTGCCTGTAATGAATATGGCACATCACTTCCACATATCCAGCTTGTTAGTTTGTATAAATTATACATGAATAGAAGAAATATTTTTGTAACCATCACTATACTCTCAAACTTCTTAAAATCAATTTTGAAAAATGTTTCGAAGAAAGAATTATTTTTAGATCATTACTAGTGTTCAACATCTTTATGTGATGAGGATTCATTTAAGTTTTCATGACTATTTGGCAGATTAGCTGACACTTGAAATCAATAGTTGAATGAGAGGTGTATCTTACCAGAGAAAAGTATCCTAAATTATGTACCTGAAGTTGTGATCTTTACATTCTTGCCCTTACATTTTGAATGATGTTGGGAAAAAAAATCTTCAAACAAAAGAAAAAATCCAATTTTTTCAACATGAAGAAGGTAGTTAAACAAAACAAAAAATCAGTATAATTTGTAGCTCTTTAATGTAAAAATCAATGTAATTTATAATTTCATTGTTCTATATGAGAATGTATTTTGCCTTGGAAAGGATGCTCAGCTTGACATATCATCTCATCAGCAGCTTGATGAAAAGTGAATCGCTTGTGATGATACGTTTGTTACTGTAGATGATTTTGCATTATAATCTGCACAATTTAAGTGTTATTTATGCATCAAATGACTTACTCTTTAGTTCATTTCTTTTTTTTTTTTAATTATATTTTTCAATATCACATTGACTTCAGACACTCACATAGTTGATAATCTTTTCTATTTGCTCATATTAGTATATAAACCCATCTTTTAGAAAAAAAAACAAACCCAACCAACCATCCCAAAGTGACATGAGTCTTATTGTGTCATGTTCTATTGGTTCCAGCTATGAGTCCAACATCACCAAGGCCCCTGAGAAGGAAGAGGTGAAGAAGAAGTTTGAGCCGACCATTGCCTTTGTGGAGGACTACCTGTGCAACATTGTCAACAAGGCCTGGGCAGACGGAGAGCAAAACAACCTGACATTTGAGGTGAGATGAGGATGCAGATGAGAAAAAATAAAAAATAAAATAAAAACAAAACCATCAAAACCCTAAGCAGATAAATGAAACGTGCTTCAGGCAACAATTTTTATTATCATATGATTGAAAGAAGTTTGGTTTGGGTCACAAAATCTCTTTACTTGAGTTAGAAGCAAGGAAATGGTTGCAGGTTTACAATCTTTTTGTTTAAAAGCAAATTCATGTTACAAAATAATGGTCTTGATGTGACATATTCTTTTGCCATTTTCATACTGACATGTACTGAATATACTGAATATCTTGTTATCTCAGCCAATATGTTGGCGTTAAACTGAGACTGACGCCCAGGTGGTCCAAGTCTTCCTTAGAGACAAATTTCCTCTGTTGGATCAATAATTGGAAGTTTTTTGTGGTATCTTTTTACATTTAAAAAAAAAAAAAAAAGTAATTTTATTTTGTTTTATTTTATTTATTTTATTTTATTTTATTTTATTTTATTTTTTTCTATTTTATTTTATTTTATTTTATTTTATTCTATTTTATTTTATTTTATTTTAACTTTAATTTATTTTATTTTATTGTGTTAATATTTTTATTTCATTGTATATTTTATTTCCTGGTCTAGGTGGTGAATCTGGCGCGACAGCTCATCTACTTTGGCTTCTACTCCTTCTCTGACCTGCTGCGCCTGACAAAGACACTACTGAGCATCCTGGACTGCATCCCAGAGTCTGTGGCCACTTCCTTCCCCATCCTGCCCTCCGAAGGCGTCAGTGCAGAAAGTGAGCAGGAGCTGATGTTTTTTCACAGATTTTAACACGACATGTTTTCAAAACGTATCTGACTGCTTAGATTTGATCAACTTGTTTTTTTTGCAAGTTTGTATTCGGCTATGGCCATGTGCGTATGGTCTGGCCTCAGCAGGGTTAGAACATGCAGGATATTATTTATGGCCTTAAGCAGGCCTAGGATGATTGTTATAAGTTTGTCCTTTTAACAATGAATAGCATGTTGTAATTTTATGTCTTTATCTTCAGCTGACGGGCTCACCATGTCCGAGAAAGCTCTGGAGTTGAAAAACAAGAAGAAGAAACAAGAGGAAGAGGACACCAAAATCATGGACACCAAGCTGAAAATCATTGAGATTCTCAAGGTATTTGCGCACACCATGCGATGTATCACGTCCACAGTCTACCAGATAATTGCTGAGATGAAATGAGGTGAAAGGGTTAAACAAAAAAAAGCCTCAACATTTTCTTGTGTGTCAATCTGCTGCATCTTTAAAGTGGTTTTATGTTTAAAGTTGTTATAGCAGCATGCAATATGCTGTGCAAAACTTTATTTTATTTCTTTTTAGATGTCCTTAATTCTATTTTCATGTACATTTTTTATTGTTGATATCCTTGACCGAAAGGCTTTAGTACTTCACAAGAAAAAAATGCAGCTTAGACTAAGATTGTTTTTTGTTTTTTTTGTTTTGTTTTATTTTTCTATTCTCCATTTTGAAAGATAGATAGAGAAGGATTATGTTGAGTAAGACTAAGGAGACACAGTGTTTATCATTTTACCATGTCAAATTTTGACATTTGTTTTCACTTTGTTTCTTTTTGTAACTCCTTGATGTTACCACCAAACCAACCTGTTGCAGTTCATAATGGACACCAGACTTGATTTTAGAATCACCTCCCTTCTGTCCATTTTCAAGAAAGAGCACGATGAAAATTATAATCCAAATGAAAAGACTGGTAATCCTCCATCCACTTTTCAGCTTGGTTTGCTCTTTGCAAAGCACACATACCATCATTATATCTACTACTAACAAAAGCCCTTTTTGGTTTTTCATCCCCGGTTTTTCATAGGGAGTTTTTCTTTCTCACTCTTCTGCAACATTTTTTTTTCTTCTCTGATCTTGTGCATTTTGGGTGATTTCACAACATTATTAGCATTAGATTGTCTTCATCACTGCCAAATTATTATTATTATTTTTTTTTGTTGTTGGGGGGGGGGGGGGGTTTGCAATGAACTCAGTCTGTCCTTTCCAAAGTTATCCCATAAACCCCCTGTGTTTTTTTTTTTGCATTGCTACTAATAACATGGGAGGGGATTTTTTATGTTTAAAACACTTGTTACTATTGTATTTGCTGGAATATCCAAAACAAACGAATGCACCTAGTATAATTTAATTTAACACATGTATCAGCTGCGTTTGCTTTTCTTTAATCATCCAACCTCTCCTCTCTCCCTACTTGAAAAAGAAATTTTTGTTTTCTTATTTCTCTCTCACTCGGGAGGAGGAGGATTTTTCTGCTCTAATTGATCACGAGGTTGCTTGTATCCAGGAGCCACCTGTGCTTTGTTTGCTCTTCTTGGGATTGATGTAGGATTCAAATCTTCAAAACAACTACTTACTTTGACAAGATGAATTGCATTTCTGTGCGTTTCATACTGCTTCAATCATTTCATTTCCGTAATCATGATTGCTGTGCTGAAGCATCGTCTGTCTTGTTCTGCATGCAAGTCTCCTGCTCACTCCAAGCATTGAAGGGAATGTTGTGGGAGGAGACGACACTGATTGGCCTGTCTTTGGCTGCAGTTGAGAGACTGCAATGAACACTTCTCTCTATTGACCATATCTTCTGTCTCATCTTATCATGTTTGTTATTTGGGGATTTTGTTTTGTTCATTGTTTATTGTTTGTTTGTTTGTTTGTTTTTTTTGTTGGGGTTTTTTAAGGGGGGGGGGGGGTAGAAGAATATTTTTGTTTTATTACATAAGTAAGGGTGTTTTTTAAGTATTTCAGTATGTTCATGTGTATGTGTGTGTTTATGTCTGTTTGTTTTGATGTGTTTTGTAATGGGGCATTTCAGTATTAGTTACTTATGCTAGGTTTTTCCTTATCACCTTGTATGCGACACTTTGTAGAATGAAGATAAAGACAAAGGTATTGCATCATCCCACCGCGTGATTGATGTTTATTGATCCACTCGCCCACACAAACTACTAAATCTCATGACGTCATCTTACATAATAATGATATCCATGCCTTGTCATTGCTGCTGCTACGGCTGCTGCTGTTACTGCTACTTGCCGATGACCTAGTTCCTGATGCACGTCAGACTTGATTATCGACTGACCTGGATCCTCACCTTGTTCAAAGCTCAAATCCAACCCCAGCTTGAGAGCAGTCCCTCCTACAAGTCAAACCCTAACATTCGTAGGTTCTTGCCGGTCTTCGTCGTCCTCGTCACCTCGCCATTCATTCTCACTGTATCGTAACAGTATTCACAGTATCACCGTATTGTGACTGTAGTCTCCCTTCCACTATCTCCCCTCCCCAAATTGTATTTATGTAATAATTTTTTATCCGCATCACTTCCCGTCCAGTCCCACTCATACTGTGTTGTCGTCAATGCAAGCCTTCATCACTAGAACATATCAACCAAAGTTTTGAAAACTTACAAACTGAACAATTATTTTTTTTGGCCGAACATCATAAAACTATTTACAGGGTGTTTTTTTTTAAATTATTATTATGATCTGATTTATAATTGGAATAATTAAAATTATTACACACAAATGAACAGAAAAATATCCTTAAATGACATCAATAGGCTTTTGACATTTGAATTTGCATAAATGTAACTTTAATGACAAGGGTAGCTTGAATAAAAACTGAATCAGAGCTCAACGTGCACACCTATGTTTTCTGTTAGCATCTACAGTTGTGATCTCAGCTCTTGCTAGGAGATGTTCTTTTAGCATTTGCGTTGTTCCTAATGCACAAGGTAGGTGCTGAGGAAACGGAATCTTTGATGTACTATCTTAATAAAAAAAAGTCAGGAGGGATTATTTCAGGTGAGCTTGAGGTGCCAGGCAAAGGTTTGCTTACATGTTCTCTATGCTATTGATATTTGCTGACTACCAGGTTTTTGTGCCAGGTCCGAATGGTCTTTGCCTCTTTGAGATGTTGCATGCTTACTGTGTTCTCTCTTGTAAGCTCTCTGGTCTGAAGTAATTGACCTCAAGTCGTGAAACTAAATTGCAACTTTTTACAATGTGATCAGTCCTCTTATTTTATACGTATCACTCGTTTATCTAGATGGTGTGCCACTTGCTTTACAGATGTTCAGAAAGTGACGTCATAGCAAATGAACCAGAGCATGTGCACATGTCAAACTGGTATGACACAAAATTCCAAGAAATACTGGAGCCTTGGCAGAAAACATGATCTTTCTATCTTTTTGGGGTTTTTGTTACAGTTATTTCAATTATAAATTGGAGCATAATACAAAACACTCTCTATATTTCCATGTCCCAAAGTCCTGGGTCATACAGCCAATATCGGTATTAAAGTTTTAGTGTTAAAAAAAAAGAAAAGAAAAAAGCCTGCTTTAGCCTGTTAAACATTTCTAAAACTTTATACTGCTTTCCTGAATAATGCCAAATTTTGCTTTTTCCTGTTTGCGAAACTGGAGTAAATGAACTAAGGAAGGAAACAGTTCAAGCTCAAGATTGTATTATCAAGTTATTAAGTCTTGTCTTTGCTCTTGTTGTGTCATTTTATGTTTTTGATCTCACTCGCTGAATAGGTGAACTCAGTGATGCTGCATTTTGAAATAATTATTTTGGATTGAAAGTTTACCTCTGGTTGTGTTTACAAACAGAAAACTTAGGTGTTTTATCTACTTTTATAAACAAGAACTTTCAAATTTGATCTTATTCTTCATTCTCTTTTCAAGAACCTTTTATTTTGTTTTTTCTTACAGTATTCATTGTTTGCCTTGGATTTGAACCAATGACCATTCAAATGCAGGGCTTATTGACCATTCTAATTGCAGGGCTTCACCACTTGAGCCTTTGGGTAGCCTTTAAAAGTGGATTCTTATCCTGTGTATGTTTTGAATCTCAAATTAAACGGTCTTATCATGCGCTGTCTTTGTATGTTTTGAGGAATAGTTTTGAAGGGAAATATGTACATTTGTGTTGAACATAAATTTTGTCGATTCTTTCTTTATCATGGAGAGACAGGATTATTATTTTTTTGTGAATGATCTAAATTAGAACCGTGAAGGAGTTAAGGGTTATAAATGATCAAGGCACTTAAAGTTGGTTATGTCTGGCGAGGAATAAAAATGAAATTGTGGAGTTTTATGGCTGTTTTTTGTTTTGTTCTTTTTTCTGGAAAGGACTCGGGTTAAAATAGTATGATTTTAAAATTTTCTAAAAAATAGTGTTACAGGAATTTAAATTTTTCCTTTTAAATTGAATGACTACCTCTGCATTATCACTCTTGTCTTCATGTTTTTTTGTTGTTTTTTTCCCTTAAATATCTATCTATGATCTTCAAAAATGGTTTCCCTCCCACACATCTTTGTCTCCCTGCCAGTACTCGCTTCTTCCTGTAGAATGCCCAGCCTGCTTTTCACTAAAACAATTCTATAGCGAGTTGTTGGTAGTGGTTTTTAATATATATATATTTTTTTAAGAACCAGAAATACCAGTTCTTAATGACATTTGTAAAGAAAAGTGTGTCAGTTTTAATGAGATTTTCAGTTGCCCACAAAAAGAAATATGTTAAATACTGAAGATTCTGAACCCTCAGAAAAATGAAAAGGATTTTTGTGTTGTCTCACAAATTAAATCAGAACCAAAAGGTTTAAAACATTGTAATACTTTTTTTTTATATATATATATATTTATCTTTTTCATTAACAGTCATTAATGTTCTCCTTCCAACCGTCCGTTTCCTTTCCATAAAGCAATTAACTGGCCCCAATAGTGCACTGCTTTGTATCAAATTTCGACTGCTGACCTTTTTCATGTTATCCAATTATTGTACCAGTAAAATTATAACTGTTCCCTTAAGAAGTGCTACTGATGTCTGATTTCTCTCTTTCTTTTCTTCTGTGTGTTTTGTTTGTTTTGTTTTTGTTTTGTTTTTTGTGAGAAAATAGTATTTGTCAATATTGAAAGAGAAAACCAACCCCTTTGCACTTCTCCTTCTGTAATTTCTTATTAATATGTTGAAATGATGAATCCTTTTTTTTTTTTTCCCCAATTGTATTGATGAGAAGTTTTAGTGTTTCAATAATGAAAAGAAAAGAAAAAATTATTTCCCTCAATCTGCTTGTTTTGGACAACTCAAAATCACAGATATTGATATTTTTTCTATTACTCGCCAAGACCCAAAATATTCTGTCTTTGAAACTATTCGTAACATAAACTATGTAGCTTAGTTTTTTGTCTGTTTTTTATTGACATTATATTAAATTGTCTTTATACATTATTCAAGTTATATTTTCATGCTCATCCAACAGCCCTGTCTCATAAACCCCACTTAACCTGCTTAATTTTGTCTTTTTTTTTTAAGTATTGCTAGATTATCAAAGTTATTTGATGATAGAAGATTTGTAAATATTTTGATAATATAATTGTGTCATCAAAGTCATCTTGAGGACTGATGCATTTGCCACATCTTTTTCTCTTACAGAGGATTTTACTTGGAAAATAAAGAATCTGTGGCCTCCTTTTAAGTTTAGAGATAGGGCAAGAAGAAAGAGACACAGGTTATGCTCATTGTCAAGTTAAGCAGCAAAGAGAGTTGATGTTTAGGACCATTGTGAATGGAAATTATTTGTTGTTGTTATTGTGATTAATAGCTGTAAGAATTAGTTTTTCCTTATTCCTTGGGCTTTGTTGAAGTATATCATTAATAGTTTTAAATATTTTAGTTTTTCCTTATTCCTTGGCTTTGTTGAAGTATCACTAAAAATGTGGAGCTGCAATATAATTTATTCTTGCTTGTATTATTGTCTATTTAGGATTAGATCTGGACAGCATTGCTACTCAAGCAGAGGACGTCTTTGGAGGAAGGTACTGCATTTGCTTTTTAATTCTCTTTTTATTACGTACTTGACTCTCTCTCGACAGAATTTTTTTCTGCACTATAGACTGAATTGGTGATTTCTATATTTTTCGTACCAATTCTTATACATTAGTGCACCTGCCCCCACCCCCTACAAGAGTGACAGAGACAGAGAACAACAGAGTCCTCTTTTAAGATCAGTGTGCCTGTGGACTATAAATGTTTAAGATGCTTATCATAACGTTATTCACTGTAACTATTATCAGCCGGTATTTTCATTATGATGTCATTATTTGTATGTATTTGTTGTTGTCAGTGATGAGTTGGACCTGGACGGGCAGGGAGGCAAGATGTTCCTGCGTGTGTTGCTGAACATGGTGATGCACAACTACCCGTCCCTGGTGTCTGGGGCCCTGCAGCTCCTCTTCAGGCACTTCTCTCAGAGGCAGGAGGTCCTCAACGCTTTCACTCAGGTATGGGGGCACACTTTCAACTGTCATTGGTGTTTAAAAATTGTTTTGACTCAGGAAGAGGATTCATGAAATTTTATAATGTTTCTATAGTTTGAATTCTACTGATAAGTGTTTTTGTTTCTTTTCTTTCTTTTTTTTTATAACTTTTTAAAAATGTTGTTGTTGTTGTTGTTGTTGTTTTTGTTTGTTTGTTTGTTTGTTTCTTCTATTTTGTAGATCATTTTGGGAAAATGTGCATTGTGGATTCTTCCTGGGTTTTTTTCTCAGCTTCCAATGGAAATCAATTTTTATACATGATTCTTTCTCATCTTAGTAATATTGATTGCTTAAAATGAAATTTAAATCACTGAAGAAACAACTCTCTAGAGGTAAGTTAAAGGAATGGTACAGTATTGTTGCTGGTGATTGGAGGCTGCATCCAATCCAATCTACATCCAATCCAATCCAATCTACATTCAGTCCAATCCAATCCAATCCAATCCAATCTAAATCCAATCCAATCCAATCTATATCTAATCCAATCCAATCCAATCCAATCCAATCCAATCCAATCCAATCCAATCCAATCAAATCCAATCCAATCCAATCCAACCTATATCCAATTCAATCTATATCCATTCCAATCCAATCCAATCTACATCCAATCCAATCCAGGTCCAGCTCCTGGTCACCAACAGTGACGTGGACAACTACCGGCAGATCAAGGCAGACCTGGACAAACTGCGCCTCCTGGTGGAGAAGTCTGAGCTGTGGGTCTACAAGAGCAAGCACGGCGATGATGCTCCTAAGAAGAAGAAGAAGACTAAAGCCTCAGGGGACGGTGACGGTAAAGATGGTGATTCGAAGAAGGGCAAGGCCTCAAAGGACCAGCGGGTAGGTAGCACAGATGATAGCATAGGCATAAGCATAAGAAGTTATGGGTGTGGTAGACCTTAGTCTTTAAATGCCCCATGTTAATTATTAAATGAGAAAAAATATACTCGCAGCAAAATATACAACCAAACATATTAACGTGTTGATTTATGCTAATATAGGCCAGATATTTAGTGATCCTGAAAAATCAAAAACACTGATAAAAAATCGTCCTGGTGGATAATTTAGTGTACAGTCATTACAGGAACTAAAAGCTACTTTTGCTATTCATAAGACAAATGCCTGATGCTCTTGTGAAGAAATTTTTCAAATTGATCAAATTTTCAATGTGGCAGGGATTTTTAGAAGTTTGTTCAGGAGAGAAAATTTTTCGGTGCCCTCAAACGCTAAAGGGTTAATTATCTTACAGTAAAGGGTTAATTAATTATTTACTTTGGCATGTGGTCCTTACTGGGGGCATCATTTCTATTTATCCTCTCTACCCCTTTCCTCCTCTGCCCCACTCTTTTTACTTTTTACCCAGACCACGAGAGGAGAGACTGAGTCGGCCATTGATTTGGACCTTGGTCCGCCCATCAGCTCTGATTCTGCTGTCAACTACAAGACAATCAAAGTTGTAAGGGGAGACAGCGGAAAAGAATAATAGACCAACAATTTCAAAAAAACAAAATTGGCCTGTCCGTCTGGGAACACGAAAGTGCTGCGGCCGAGGCACCAATGAAAGGAATAGATTAATCATCCAGCTTACACTCAATGCCAACAGGAATCACCCATGTTGTCCATGGCAGACTACGATAGCTACTGGGCCAATTTGCATGAGAGAAAAGCTTTTTTTAAAATATAATTTGGGTGCTATGTAAGAGTGTCTGGGCTTCACATTATTTTATATAAAAGTACTTCAGTGGGAAATCTATTTTGATGTTTGTTTCCAGGGGGTGCTTGATGCATCCTGTTTAAAAATTGCACATGAAAGACACAACATTTGATGTAATGCAAAAGTGCCCACAGGCAAAGATGTTTCCAATGAATGGTTGTAACATAAACAAAAGAGATTTGTTCCCATTTTACACTTAAGAGCAGTGAAAAATAATTTTTTTTGTAGCTGCCATCTCTCTAGTATCAATATTGTATAAGTTTTCTTTTGGGTTTCCTTTCCTTGGATTTAATGCTCTGAAAGTCCTTTATACATTGAAAAGAGCAAATGGTAAGGAATTTTAAAATGTTTGGCTATTTCATTTCTTTTTTTTTTTGTTTGTTTTTGTTTTTTTGTTTGTTTGTTGTTTTGTTTTTTTGTTTGTTTGTTTTTGTTTTTGTTTTTTTGTTGTTTTGTTTTTTTTTGGGGGGGGGGGGGAGGGGGTGTACATTATCATATTTTCAGTTTTGAAACTTATTCCTATTTTTAACAACCTTGACTTTCAATGAAAATCAAGATGTGGTTGGTGGGAGTCCCTGGTGGGCTCTTCTATTTCTGTTTCTTTTCTTTTACACTGAAGCTATCGTCTTACTTTT
>JBCIKM010320461.1:0-11459 GCA_039654465.1 Melibe viridis | reverse complement strand
GGAATCGAACCCAGGACCTGCCACGGCACCGATTCGCCTGGCCACTGCCAGAACAGCGGGCTTACCAACTGAGCCAGAAAGACTTAAAGAGACATTTGAAATTAAAGGGGCCAGGGGGTGGGGGAATCATCTCCTGCCAAGTCAGAAAATTAAAGAGTTTAAAAAGTCTCAGTTGTACTTTGAATTTTTTATCAGTTATTTGGGACCTTAATACAAAGGAAATAATGCCAACAACTGATCATGACATACCCATATTATGTCTTAAAAGTTAATCGTACAAGTCAGTAGCCTTTAAAATTGAGAATTCTCCAGTATAAAGTTTTCAACTTCCACTATTTAAGTGCATTACATCCAAGTAAAGGTGATGGTAAAGTGCTGAAAAAAACCCCCAACAAAGCCATAGAAAGAAAGAAAATTAAAACCCTGGAAGCTGTAAGTTGTCAAGAGAGGGGCAAAGGGCCTAAGCTTCAGACCTGCCTGTACCTACACCATTTCCTGAATAATCATATATTTTCCACTACCTGCTTCTACTCTATTTTTCAATTCCTATATCAGAGTGAGAGAAAGCTACAAGAAGAAGCTCCCATTGAAACAAAACTTAAGCTGCTGATGATCTCAGCGACACATCTGGTTTAGAAAAGGGAGAGGAGTAAAATATGAACACATTGCTAAAAGTTTAGGCATGATGTCTACAAACTTTTTGAAGTCTCCATTTGATTCAAATTGGGGTTTCTCCTTAAAAGAGTTAGGTTTTGACAGACTTCCAAAAGGTCAGTTGTTTTGAGATCAATCTTTAACTCAGTGAATCCACCGTCATGGCAACCTTCTTTATGATTAGTCAGCTGGTGACACCATGATATTGTACCATGTATTTATCTCCACTACAAGTTTTCTTCTATCATTTATAGGACCCTGTTAAGTCATATGAAGAAATGTTAAAAAAAAAAAGAAAAAAGAAAGAAATTTGTAATGAATGGATTAACTGCTCTGATAATATTAGGGACACCTAGTGGGTTGAAAAATGAGGTGTCAAAATATTGTCATTTTTTTTTTTAACCATTTCGTCTCTTGTTGTCCTCACACTGTCATACTAAGGTCACTTGCACATACATAAAAAGGCAAAACTTTTTACGATCACTTTTTTTGTGCAGCAGCATTTAAAGCATTTGCAATAGCAGCTTTATTGCAAAGGCTTGAAAACCAATACAAATGGGGTAGAATAGTAGTAAGAATGTACTTCTATCCAAAAAGAAATAAAATGATGGACTGGATGAGCTGAGTCACGAATGCAAAGACATTGAAACTTCACGTGTTCATTTAAATAATATAGCATGTATACACATGAAAGCCAAGTATACAATTCTTAAGTGAATTACTGCCTGCAATTAGAGACAACTTGCATTACTTTCCGGCTCCCTTTTGTACAAAAATAATGAAAAGTCTGGATTAAGCATCAAGCAAAGTGTGGTTAACAGGATGTTAAAATCTTACCCGTAACTTTCTTCATTTTCATTGTATCCTTGACTAATTGCTCGTTATCAGAGCGCACAATTATTCGCCTTGTGAAGCGAAATTTTGATTTTAATCTAACACTTTTTCTACTAAATTGAGTGAATCTTTTTCGCCTGAAGAGCACACAATTCTGCTTCATCCACAGACGACAACGTCTCCAGCAAGTGGCAGCTGCAATAAATAGTATATAATTATCAAGGTATATCATCCACAACAAATATTTTGCTGTCACTTTGGAAATTCAATTCAAAATCAAGAACAATTAGAAACTTCACAGATCTGGGAACAAAGGGAATAGGCTTGACATGCAAAGAAATTTGAAGCAAATTTGGAAACAAATTAGTAAAATATTGATGGGAAAGGAGGGAAGAAAAGGTCTATCTTGGCTAGTCATTTAGAGCTACAAAGTAAAGGTCATAATGTGACGACTTGGAAAATATGACAGCGTTTACAAGTCTATTCTAGGTCTAAAAGGGGAAGAGTATGGGTTTTAAGAGAAAGTAGGGGTAAGCTTTTGTTAGCCATGGGCAAAGCATGCTAATAAAAAAAAATAAAAAGGGGGAGGGAAAAAAAGGAGGGAATCTTAATGCCAAAATGGTCTATAACCACCTACAACATGAGCATAAACATCGTTTAATGGTCTCTTTCAAAGAAGTTTTTGGTGCAGTGGTTGGCACCAGAGGCTGATCAGAATCTGAAATAAAGAAATATACAAGACACCAAAAGAAGTGTAAGGTGACAGCGAGAGCAGTGAGCACAGACTCCAAAACCCCAACATCAGGCTCAAGTCCCGCCATCACCTGTAAAACCAGGGGTGGGTTTCCTCTGTGCAATTGTAAAATTACACTGAAGATAATATATGGTAAACGACAACAACACAATAAATCATAGGGATGTAATAAAAGCCACAACATCTGCCTAAACAGTGAAACCAACTCAAAAGGTACAACACTGATATGAAATAAAGTTGAGATAACAATTGGCTCAAACCGGCAGCCATGTGTACGGGTCCTCTAGAGGTGAGGAAGACAGGTTTATCCAGGGACAGGTCCAGCTGATCATCATTGTCCTCTGTCTCACTGACATCTGCATCACTGCTGTCACTGGAGAAGATGCTGCCCAGCTTGCTAGTCATACTGGAGATGAACCCATCTGGCTCAGAGTCTGACTCCCCTTGCACACTGCTGTGACGACTGGAGTCTACATAAAGTTAAAGATTACCAGTTCAAGAACTGTGTCTTTACGTCTACAAGTATTTCAAAGTTGACAATAAATGTCAAACACTCACACGGGGCTGGACTGGCTTACTGTCCACACTTAAACCTTGGATTGGCAACTTAAAACTGCAGCATACTGAAGTTGTGTAGCAACATTTTTCTACTTCAATTATATACATTGAATCTGCAGTTTTATTTTTGTGTGCTGCTCTTTCAAAGCAAGTTGATGATTTTTATTTCAGAATTGCTATTGCATAGATATTTAGTATATAAAAAAAAAAGGAAAATGAAATGTAGAAATCATTTTCAAACACATTTCTCTTGAATGTATAAAATAAACCAATGCCATCACTCCTTTGAAAGACAAAGGGATTTAAAGTAAACTAACACAATAATGAAATTCAGAATGCTACATCGAAAGGCACAGCTTGCTTGTGGAGAGTTGATACAGTGTCCATGCTGCAATGTTCACTCTTGTCAATCAAGCCACTCTATTAGTGTCATAAGATTATTTTGCACAGTTGTACTGTTGAGATATAAAAATAGTTTCATATGTAATTGACAAATAGGCCATCAAGTTATGGTTTAATTAGAAAGACTGGCATGTGAAATGATTAGCTAAGAAATTCCCTTTCAAGGGATAGAAAGACATTTGGAAAAACAAAAGGAACACACTGACAGAAGGTGTGCCTTTGTATCCATGAAACTGTTAACAATGCGGGAGGAGAAATCATGTCAGAAGAAGACAATCCAAGCAGGACATCAAATAAAACTAACTTTGCTCTTCAGACCACAACTTCATTGCTAGTTGTAAAAGGACTGCCACTTTATTTATAAGCAGTTCAAATCAGAATATTTTATAGAGCAATCTTATGGAAAACATCCTACCATAAGCAGTGTGTAATTTGTGAGACATTGATTGTCTTAGCTTTTGTATCTCTTTAAAAAAAAAAAAGGCAAAAATAAAAGTTCATTCATAATCGCAATATTGTCTTTAAAAAAATGATTGAATAAAAATTTCATTCCATTTCCTCCATTGAGATGTAACAGATGCAAGCTCAAAGTTTAGTTACTTTGTTTTCAAACACCTTATAAATTTATAAAATAATGAATGGGGATCTATTGCAAAGTGACACATTGAGTGCTACATGCACTTTATATTTTAAAATAGATTTTGTAAAAAGATAAAAAAAAAATCTTTGCCATAATAGTTCAGCTGACTCTGATTGCACAACATCATTGGTTACTCCCAACATGCCGTTAATGCCAATGTGGAGATTAGAAAAGAGGTAAACCTCCTGAGTTCTTGACTTTGTTGAGCTTGAAGAGAGAGCATATAAATTCAAATACACTGTTAGATTTTGATTATTTCCAAACTTTTGGATTAAATCAAAAAGATTTAAAGATAGTATCATTGTTTGTGGGCTATAGAATGAAACCTTAGTTTTACCTTACCATCAATCCAACTCCTGCACTCCCATGCAAAATTGAGCCCAGTGCCTGCTTTCTTAACCTGTCACATCAACACATTCATTTTAATTACTGCACTTCAAGGATTAACCAAATATCACAACACAAGGTATTACATCCTTCAGTCCTGCCTTACCATAGCTCCTCTCACTGGTGTGACGTAAGCGGCGAAGAGACTTATGTCTGATGACAGTCATGTCTAGCTCTCCCTCTGTGTCATCTGTCTCAGAACTACTGGACTTGAGTCTGGACCTGTGCATCATCTGCTGCACCTCTGTCTGCAGCTCCTCTGGGATAGTCAGGTCATTGTCCTCATACATACAGATCATGGGGAAGCTAGGGGCCTTCACCAGCTGGGAACAAACAAGGAACCACAAATAAATTGTAGAAGATTGCTTTTTTATGACTTGTCTAGCATTAAGATTCTTAATCTGGAATTTGAATTGAAAGCCACAACTTAAGCACTGGTTATTAAATTTGTAGCTAATACAATAGTACAGCGTAAGCTAGATCTTAATTCACAATATTTTATTAAATATTCTAAATGCTCAAATCCAAAATAAAATGAAGCTTTAGTAATACAAGAACACTTTTCCTAGATTTAGAGGGCTTCCAATTCAGTAAACAAGATCCACCCCAAAAAATGTGATCTTTGCATTAAAAACACTGTTGTTTACTTTTCTATTTGGATTCAGATGATTTTAGACAGGCATGCTTAGGCATGATTATTCATACAATTATTTCCATAAAACAATTCATAACTTTTATTGTTCAACAGATTTCCCAAAGCTTTTCATTGGGTGTCATACAATTATTTCCATAAAACAATTAATAGCTTTTATTGTTCAACAGATTTCCCAAAGCTTTTCATTGGGTGTCATACAATTATTTTCATAAAACAATTAATAACTATTATTCTTCAACAGCTATTCAATGAAATTCATTTTAGTATTCCTGTCTTTCATGAACTGGAATCTTATTACTTTATAATTATATACAGCAGATTTTATGTTGTAAAACAACCGAGGTAATCTTAATCTTTTTATGCATGTGCATCATCTATCTAAACAATCTACACATTTAGTTTATACGAACCAGAGTTTTTATGTTGTCTGATCATATCAGTGTATCCTCCTTTTTAATTTTGTTGAATATCTTATGACATGCACTCTATGGACTATTATTGGTCACAATAACAATGTAAAACTAAATATAATTTCCATGAAGGATGAAATACAGTATATCTTATTTTATCTTATCTTATCTTATCTTATGTGGAAGTTCTTGACCCCACTGAAAAAGTATCTGCTGCTCTTATAACATGAGATTATGGTGATATATAGAACTGTTTTTTTATCACTATAATCTTAAATATAATATAACTCCCCTTTTTAAAATAAGGTTGAACTACAAATGGTGGAGCATGTTGATGGGGAAGACAGACCTTAAAAACCACCTCCCAAGCCCGGTAACAGCCCTCCTTCTCCATGATAGGCTCCACCAGGGGCTCCCACACACTGACTTTCTCATTGAAGAAGAGCATATCCAGGTGAAACTCACACTCCACTTGCATCTGATGGAAGCAAACCACATGCGTTATAAACCACCACCATTTGGTGGAGACAAGTACACTAGAAAACCAGTTTGTAATTTGGAAATGTAATAATGCTATAAAAGATACATACTACAAGTTTTTCACTGCTGATTTTGCTCTAACAATTCAACAGTTCAATGAGAAAATAAAGATTTTGAACTTTATCAAGATTATTTTGGAACAAGATTTAAAAATGATTTCTAATTAATATACAGAGTGATAGTAAACAAGAAAAATGGTATCTTAACTTGACATCCCAATCAGATGGCACATAAGTGTAGTGATTTGTCTTCATGTTTTGGAATGTACATAAAATATTAGCTAACGTTGTCTCCATAAAATTTGTAAAAGTATTTGCTGAGTATGAATTAGAAAGAATATAAAGGGAATATTGACGTTGTCAATAAAGATGTAGACCTGGTCTAATTTTAGTAGGCAATTATAGTGGATTGAATTGTGTAGTATTTTATTTGATGGGGCTGCAGTGGAAGTTAAATTTAAATCTAAATCAAACAGCTAGACAAGATCATTTCCTCTGATGCAGTCCTTGCCTATGAAATATAATCGAACCCTATTAATAACCTACCAACCTACCTTCCTACTCCACTCCTCTAGTCGTGCTTCCAAAGAGGTGTGCAGGTGCAGGATGGGCACATGCAGGTCTTTGGTCTCTATCTCAAAGTACAGGTTGATGTCAGAAATGTCCACATGCAAGAACTCTTTAGGATTGACAGAAGGACGCAAGTGATGGATGAAGGCACCATCAGCTGAGGATACAAAGGTGACAACATGACAGGAATAGTAAAGAGGTAGTCATAGACTATGAAATAAACACAAAATGTGGATCAAATTCATAGTAATTTACACACAGAGAAAAGCACAATCCCTAAGTCAACCGAATTTGTGGTGATCAACATAGCTGAGGAACCAAGCCCCTATTTTAGCAAAAAGAGATTCAACAAGATGGCTCTTTCACTTGTTGAGAGGATTGACTCCTCTTATGCAGTACTCTTATATATATCAGAGCAGCATTTGTCAATTGAAGGAGAAAGCCTCCAATCCTTTCTCACCTCGATCATTCAACCAGCGCTCTGATGTGACCTTGGAGACATTCCACAAGTTCTGGGCATCTTCTTTCTTTGAAGAGTCTGGGATGTCATTTGCCTGCAAGACATGAAAATATGCATATATTTGCTTGCACAGTAGCCAAGTTGAAATCAGCTGAGGTGGGAGTAATTTTTTTCTTATACTTGTAGAAATGTGTTCCTTCATTCTAACTTTCATTCAATGTGATGGAATACGATTAACATTAATTATTTGACTTCCATGCAAAACACAGAAAGCATTATGCCTACATATAAAATTCATAGGGTGAGAGAAGTCCTTGTAAAAAAAGTAGAAGTATTTGGTTAAAAAAAGTCTATTTCCACTTTGCTACATCACTTTGATTATCTAAAACACTCTTCCTATTAGGAGCAAATGCAACAAATAAGAAAAGATCTTTTTACTGATAGAACCTAGGTAGAGTTTAAACACAAGTAAAATTACTAAGAAAAAAAATCTTAAGTTTGAAGATTATGAAGATGATCAAAATGATACAAGCGCCCCCATCAAAACAGACATATATCCAGAAGAATCAATTTATGAAGAAAAAATAAGCTGTAAAAACATGACAAACACTAGTAACTACTCCGGACCAACCTTAGATCATCATCACTGGTGAACAGTAAATGGCATGCAAATGTTTATCACATCAATTAGCATGCTATATTTTTGCTATGGATTAGTTTGCCTGAGAGGGAAAGAGAATGGGAAAGTATGTGGAGTTAATGAGTGAAAAGGAGTGTGAGACCTGTTTACTGGTCCCCATGACCATATTAGACACATCCCATATCAGTTGCAGAACGCTGGTGGAGATAAAAATTTGTATCTTGCTGATGCTGGCTGTGGCATTGACTCCTCCTGTCTGTAAGTCTGTCTCCATTTTGTACTGCAGTACACATGGCAAAATCACCTATGGAACAAAATCCCATGAAAAAATTTTAACACCAACTTATCATCCCTTCTGTCTCTCTCATTTTAACTCACAGTAAAACTGTTCCAACAATGTTTTTCCCACAGGATTCAAACTCTCTTCAGAACAAAATAGTGACAGTGACTTAAAAAGCATGGTAAAAGTAGATGAGAATGAATTAAGCATGGATAAAAATTACATAGAGCATGGCTTCTTTACAGGAAGTAGCACTATAACATTTGTCCGTTGACAAAGTTGTCAAAAAATCTTAAAAATGTCACAGACAAAGTGACAGAGCAAGCCATGAAAAACAAAGCAGTCCGGTTTTTTTCAACAACATATTGTCAAAATAGTGGCACTATTATGAACACTGTTGAAATTCAGTGTGAAAGCAAATCATGAGCTAGTAATGTAGTCCAAAGATGATCAAATTTCAAACTCCTTACAAAAAACGTTGGTAGATTCTTTTCAGATTTATAAAAGATGCAACTGCTCGTGTCACTCACCCTGTTCCTCAGGGCCTGGGGACCCTGGAATGTGGTCTGTGTAATCAACTGTAGATCTGTGATCTTGGCTTCAATGTGCTGCTTCACCTTGTCTGTGCGGTACTCCAATGACATGTCAGACTGAAAACAAACAAAAAAAGAGAATAAGTGATCCTCTTCACCCCTTCCTTCAAATTTTAAACTTTGCCCCAAAGTTTAACAGAAATTAATTCAAACAAAAAAGGGAATCCTAGCAAACCAAATAGTGATGATGTAATATATGACAGAGTACATCAATGTCATAAAAAAAAAAGAAAAAAAAGATGGTGAAAACCCTCTTTTCATGAAAAGCAGGATTAGCTAATACTCTGTATTATCATAATTATCATAAATCAAAATGGGGAGAAACTAAAGCTGACATTCAGACAAAAGTGACAGCCAATCAGTAAACAAATGAAAATTACTAGAACAATCCACATTCTTACATGTAAGATAGCCACCCGGCTGTCTACTTTGGTGGGATCAGCATACAGAAAAATCTCTGGCTCTTTTAAACTGCCGTAGATAGAGAGGCTGAAGCCCCCTGAAGAGCCAGGAGCTCCTGGAGTATCAAAAGGAGGGGATGTGTTGGGTAGGACTGAGGGTGTGTCCACCAGGTTTGGATTGATGATAGTGTATTGTTGGGCTCTTGGCAACGCTTGCCGAGAAGACCTGAGGCTGTGGTTGGGCATGGTGGGAGCAGGCTTGCTGGTGAAGGCTGCCAGGGCTCCTTGGAAGAACTCATACAGAGCCAGCATGTATGGGATGTGAACATTTAAACGCAGCTTCTCCACCATCAGGTCAGCTGTAGACACAAAGTTAAGACTGCAGATAGTGACAAAGGAATGGCAAAAAAACAAAAAGATGGTTCAAACAAAGAGAAACAATTGTTTCTAATTATAAATGATCACTTAATTTGAGAATACTCTAGTCAAAAGGCTTCTCATTTTCCATTGTGTAAGGCCTGATTCTACAGCCACACCCTTTGATGGCAAATATAAAAGGCTGCATGAGAGTAGCACAATTCTATAATTAATTCCAAATCTAAGCATCAACTGACCTTTGTGGACATTGTCTTGAGACATTTGGTAAGAGAAGGCAAGCAAGGGAAAGTTCTCAAATGTGTCATCTTTCCTTGTGCAAAACAAAACCCTGTTCAAGACATAAAGCAGAGCCGCAGGTAAGCAAAATTAGATATGCAAATAGTGGACTGAATGAATCATGCCTGAGAAAAGTGAATAAAAACATTTTTAAATTAGAAAACTTAAGAGCTGACACTTATCACATTAATTACATACATGTAAAGTATCAAGGAATTTATTAGCATTTAGATTTTAAAGTTATTTCTTTAACAAAGTAAATTGAATATGAAGGAAAAGTGGAATTTTTCACTAAGTATGAAATTGTAAAACTGAATATAGACAAAAGAGCCATCACACAATCAAATCTTAACATAGAGAAAAAATAAAACTGTTTTACAAGCAGTGAAAGAAATTATGAAAACCCACTTCTTAGCAGCTAGGTCACTATCTGGTCTGGTGTCTTCCACAGTCAGGGAGAATAAGACCACATTGATCTTGACTTTACCATCACTTTGTAAAGTTCCAGAAACATTAACTTTTGTCATGTCCATCAAACAAAGGTCCGTTTTAGTGGCCAGCTGACAGGAAAGAGACAAATTAGAAACTTGCCACATAAATCCCAAGGTTGATAAAAAGCGAAGAAATTTTATAATTCATTGACGAAAAAAGCAAATACCCAATCAGGAAGCAAGATCTTTTATTTTACTCACAATAACAAATTATCCGAGACTGGGTTACCTTTTTTAATCAAAAGCTGTTCTTATCTTGGCATAATAGCTAAAAAAAATTAGTTTTATGTTGATGCTCATACAGGTACCTCTTTCCCATTGTCAGTGAGGAGTGCAAAAGACATGCCATCCAGCTTAAGGGAGATAGAGGTTGTTTTCTTCTGCTCTGCATGAGCCAATGATGGTGTGGCTGAGGCTGGTACTTCCGGAGGAAACAAGTGAGAAGATGTACCTGCCATGCCATGGGTTTCCACTTGAATATCTTGTAAGGTGGGAGATTCAAATATGTCTAGTGGGGGGAAAGACACATTGAAACCCTGTGAGTTTATGAGAAAGGTTGTATTATGTACATAAAACTAATACCAATACTAAATACTTGTCAGGAAAGACAAACCATGTTTTTTACCTTAAGCTTCCCTAATAGACTTAAACAGAGGGGAAAAAAGATTAAAGGAGGTAAGGTGGGAGAAAGGATGAGAAAGAGAATCACAATGAGTCGATCTATGACCTACCAGGGCTTGGAGGAGGTGATCCTTCATTTAGGTTGTAAGTATAGACCCCTAACAGCAATTGGATGTCTTTCTGCAACACATTGATCTGTAACAGATTCAAGATTAAATTACAATTCATCTTTTATAACAAAAGTGGTTAATTTGTTTGAACTCTTCTCAGTGTCTCCTGAATTGCTTCAATGCAAAAACAGAAAAGTTAAAGCAGGTCGTTCTAAACAGTACAGAGGAATACACCCTCTTTTAAGTTGAGTGTTTCCACTGTAATTCAACAATTGCCATCAACAATAGCATTATTCGTCATCATATTAAAACACTGATAATGATGGTAATAGCAAAACTACAATAAATCAATATTGTGCTTACCCTCATCCCATATTAACAGAACACTTGATAATATAAAACTAACACAAAATAAAATGCTACAAATGAAGCTCACTTCCTTGCAAAAAGTAATAATACTTATCTTAGAATAATGTAAGAGACAGATCAATTAGTAATTCAGTGAAAAAAAAACAAGTTTTTTTATGTCCATACCTTGACTTTCTCTAGGTGGCCAGAGATGACCAGCTGCTGATCGGACACCAAGGGTTTGATGGCCAGCTTGGCTTCTGCCTTGAAGCTCAATGGCTCTAGAATGGTGTGAAGAATTTCAGTGGTTTCTTCCACTACATTAAGCGTCACTCTAAAGGTAGACAAAGATAAAATGGCATAAGTCTTTAAGTTACATAAACCAGACATGCCAACCCAAATTTTGGCTCAGAGTAATTTCAGACACCAGTCACAGTAATTTCAAAGCTCAAAGAGTA
>JBCIKM010320351.1:0-11460 GCA_039654465.1 Melibe viridis | reverse complement strand
GCTGCCTTTGGAGGGTTTTCACCTCCTGCCGGCCCGCAGGGGACGTATTATATTCCCCGGGTCCCCACGGGGAGATCTTGTGAGAAACTTAACATTTAATAATCTTATATCATGAATAAATAAAATTTCAGTCTTTGGGATCGCATAACATGGATCAAAATTAAAATTTATAAATCCATAACAGTTAAAATAAATGAAAAGGCTACCAACTATTACTTAAAAACTTAAAAAATTGATAGCTTTCTGTGATTTTACTCGACAAATGCCATCAAACAAGCCTGTTTATAATTAACATTGGTTATTCCATAAAAATGAATAGAAAAATAAAGACATACAGGCTTACTGTCATACTACTTAAAAATCGGAACACTACTCAATATCATCATAGTGCTCTATGTATCAAAGTTGATTTCCAGGTAAACTCTGATGCAAACCTTTTACTATTGTTAAAAATGTGATATTGCTCTTTTAAACCATATCCAATTGTTTGAGAAGCATAGATATTATAAAGGAGTGACAGTGACACAGAAAGGCTGATGCAAAAAAACAAAAAACAAAAAAAAAACAAAAAAAAACCTGTGTTGATAACGTCTTATTCAGGCACCAAGAAATAAATTCATTTCTAAAATTTCCATCTTTGATGCATCTTCCCTGTCGCAAACATGTTTGTACATTCAGTTTTATAAAGAAACTAATTTTTTGTTATATCTTCATTGCCATGGGATTCCATCATTTCACAATATTCATTTTTTTTAACAAGGGAGCTGTATGTCATATTTGATAGTTTTGCTTGACTTCTTGTCATATTCTTTATTCAATTGATTTTTGTGTGTGGAAAAGAATAAGTTGAATACAATAAATTCCCGTCTTTTTTTTTTCTTCTAATAAAAGCCTCTCTTGATTTTTGTCCTGAAACCATGACAAACAATAAAGCAAAGGATTAAAACAGACCTAACTCTGTTCTACATTACTCATTGTACATACACAATCAAGTAGATCTAATGTTGTCTTAGGCAATGTTTGCTACCCTGGAGAAAACAGATCAAAACATAAAATTGGCCTAGATGAACACAAGAAGAAATAGTGTGAGTGAGTAGTAATTTTTTAACCCTTACTCAAGAGACAAAAAAAAAAAGAAGGGTGTTTGCATTAAAAAGATAGATTACAAATGACAACAAAAAGGCAAGAAAGACATGATACCATACAGAACCAGCAATAATCAAGGATATAGTCCTAGCCTTCAGCGTGGGTGTTATGAATTGACAGATCGTTGCTTCATCTCCTCTACTACAACACCAAACAGGAGGTTGAGTTTCTGATGGACATCAAACAGCTGTGCTAAATTCAAATTCCTTAATTCTGACAGGCCTTCAGAATCGGTTACACGGGTCAACGTTGCAACAATATTAGGAAACACTGAGGAGGACAGGAACTCTGCAGTTTCATCCTTCTTGGAAGTGGACGTGGCAGCAGTGGTCTTGCATGAGTCTGACGATGATGATGAAGATGTGGCAGATGGAATAATTGCTGATGAAGTTGATGGATGAGCTGAAACAACAGCAGGAGTAATTGGGGCAGCTGCCTGGGCTTGGCATGTCTGTGGCGCTGATTCTTCGGGATAATCATCAAACTTCAAAGTTGGATCTTTCAATAAGAGATAACGACGAAAAATATTGTCTTCATTAATGGGCAGTAGATTTGAAAAGTTCATTTCATATAAACAGCTGACAAAAGCTGTTCTGGTTTTCAGCTCTTATTTAGCAAACAAACAGAACTAAAAAATAACCAAAACAGGATTTAAAAAACAACAACAACAAATGAAACAAACAAACAAAAAAAGCCAAGGCAAAATAACCTGTCTTGAAAAGGAAGCCTTAATGCATTAAGTTTAAAAAAAAAAAAAATTGAAAAGTATTCTCAGGAGATGAAAACCAGAGCAGACCTTTGCCAGTCATAGTAAGTGCATTGTGCAATTCATAATATAAATTATATTAGAATTCATGTCTTAGGGCAAGTCTTCACTTCACAACACTAATAATAAAAGAACAGCTGATTTTGATGGGAGTACTTCAACAGAGAAATTTCATTGCAAGCATAGACCACTGTTATTAAAGTTAAACTAAATCTGCCAATGTTAAATCCACTCAACCACTTTCAACCAAAAGACATTTCAATCCCATCTTTTTGATATCATCTCAAAACTGTTCCTTTTGGACAACGGTTGGGTGAATGGCTGACTGATGAGTGTCAGCTTGTGTTTCTGAAATATTGTCTGTGTGGGGACACGTGCTTCTGTCTGTTTGATCATGTGATAATTCTAAGGATGTAAGCATTTGTATGCCTATATCGGGCATCGCTGCATATCATTATTTTATCTATTTATTATAATGACTTCGAAGAGAGAGGGAAGGTTTTGTGGTTTTATTTTGTTGGGGTTTTTTCGAGCAGAATAAACATGCATTATTATCATCACTTAATTTCTAAAAAAAAAAAAACATTTCTGTTTTCAACAATAAACTCATCTTGCATTAACTCGTAGAAAAAAAAATAAGAGAAAGAAATAGAAATCTCACCTTTGATGGGAGACAACTGGCTGAGGTCTAATTCAGTACTTGGCAAAACTTTGAGTCCTTCATCATCAATATTGGACGGAGTTACTGCTGTTGGAAACAAAGAAATAGAATCAAGAATTATCAGTTTTATATCAAGGTCAACGAAGAAAGAGGGAAAGAAAGCGGAAGCGGATGAAGAATGGGGAAGAGAAAAATATAAAAGGAAAAGGAACAGACTGGTAAATAAGTAGCTGTGTGTCGTGCATTGGCAAGCTATGGACAAGACAAAACCAGAGAGACAAGGTGAAAAAATAATAGAAAATTGGAAAATGTCGTTCAATCAGTCGCCATGACTGGGCAACTATCAATTAATTTATTCATGAATAAACTAAGATCCAACTTCAAAACTATCAGTGTCTGCTCCCCTCCATTATCTAAGAAACAAATATGACTGGAAATGGCAAAGTTGCTTGCTATATGAAAAAAAAAACCCAGCAAAATTTATTACTCCAATGTTTGGTGTAATGTAAATTCATCCTTTTCACAAAATTCTTTAAAAATATATTGAATCCAAGTTGAACACCCCCCCCCCCCCTTCCACGCAGAAGGCAGGCGCTTTGTAAAATGGACTGGATGTAAAAATAAAAGTAAGAGTCCTTGAAAGACAAGAAAAACAAGAGATAATTTTATCATACCTTCAAGGGTGGGCTATTGGTAAATATGGACTTAAAGTAAAAACAAAACAGTCCTTGACGGACTAGTATAACAGGAGATAAATTTATCGTACCTTCATTCAATGTGGCTCCTTCAAACCGCGGCGTGGCTGTGGGTTGATTTCCTGCGTTGGCAGACGAACCTTCCATATTTCCACCCACACCTGCATCGACCAGGATGGCCCTGGCGGAAGGTTTGTTGGCGCTACTGCCCCCACCACGGCTTTGCTGGTGCAGGAAGCTGGTCAGGGCCTCACGCACCGTGTCCACCTTGGGGCAGCGAATGGGCAGCTGGTTTACCTGGACCTCTGTCAAGGCACTGAGGTCACCAATGGTGTGAAGGTTCCGTCCTTTCATCAGCTGGCACAAACCTCGGTACCTACAACACAAAAGAACAAAAGAACAAAATACTGAATATCACTAAACTAATTAACTCTCCTTCAATACTTTTTTGTTGATGTTGTTCTGAGTGGTACAGACAATGCTGAAAAGGAAAATTTACCCGAGTTCTGACCCATTTAAACACACAACAGCCTTTCAAAATTAAAGTTAAGTGAAATAACTAATTGAATAAAATATTTTCTTTTTCAGTACCATTTGTAAACTTTGATCAGTCCGAAACATAAATTATCATCGTTAAGTCAAATCAAGGCTAGACATGATACATCAAAATAATTTACAATCATGAAGAAAAGATGGTATTCCAGGACTAATGGAAGTATTCAAGGCTAGCTGTTCACGACCACTGACAAGATCTGAAACTAGAGTTTCTGCTGATTTGAGGAAACTTGAGATTTCTGCTTACCACAAACTGGAGGTAAGCTGGGGCAGGATGGTGTTCAGGGAGGCAGCGCAGTCAGTGAGGGCGGGGAAGATGGGGTGGACACTGTCAAGCTGTGACTCAGGCGTTGCTTTGTAGCTCTGTTGGGACGGGGACAGCGACATGGATGGGGACAGGGACGGACTTAGCAGGGTGCGTTGACGCAAGGAGCTGTGAACCTGCTGAATTGAGTATTAAAATTAACAAAAATTATTGCAGCTTACAATTTGTTGAATACATAAAGAAGTAAACAAAAAATAAGACATGAACAGATGCCATATTATAAAATGGAAAAACTGTTTAGCTTTAACAATAACATATTTCTTTTTGGTTATTTTCCTGGGGGAAAAAAGTTAAATACCTAGTAGCCTATTGTGTCTTAGACAAACTGCTCAAGCAAGTGGGACAACACTTTAATAAAATAATTTTTTGACTAAAATATTCATGTTATGTTTTTCAAATAACACACCTTTTTCAAAGAAGTGTCTAAACGGCGCCTGTAGCTGCTTCCACGCCCCCCTGCCTGTAAACAAAAGAGCAATTCTTGCTGGGTGAACAATAAAAAAGCAGTACTTATTTTGCAATAAATGACTTCCATTTCAAAGTTAAAAACATTTAAGATAGTCCCAACAGCTTTTTTTGGTTTGTTTATTCGTAGTTCCAGTCCTTGCCCAGCTGTATTGCTCCACTATAATTTTTTTCTTCCTTTTTTCCGTCTTCATTTTATAATTAAGAGCCCAAGGGAAAGTAAGATGACAGAATTACTGCAAAGATG
Source organism: Melibe viridis (assembly GCA_039654465.1). NCBI lineage: Eukaryota > Metazoa > Mollusca > Gastropoda > Nudibranchia > Dendronotidae > Melibe > Melibe viridis. Next base: position 6,600 of record JBCIKM010320351.1, on the reverse strand, counting down.
AAACAGATCAAACCACAAACAACAGAGAGATAATTTGCAAACAAGACAACAACAAAAAAAAACCCAACAAACAAAATAGCCCCCCCCCCCCAATAAAAAACAAAACAAAACAAAAAACAAAAAACAAAAAAACCATGACATCACAGAAAAAGGGAAAAAGTAAGACAATAGCTTCAGTGTAAAAGAAAAGAAACAGCAGTAGAAGTGCCCAGCAGGGACACCCAGCAACTGTTTTAAAAATCATATTTATAAATTATAAGTAGCAGAACAAAATTTATGATTATAGATTAGGATTTCTGTTTTATGGATCATTATCTGGAAATGTTGAATAATAAAGGTACCTCCTACCCCCCTGCACAAGGTGGGGTTGGAGGTTTTTCAAATACAGCATACAAATGAGAGAAAAAAACCTTATGATTCCACTATAAATCAATTCAAGCTCACATTTTCTTTAACTTAACTCATCAATGATTTGTTCAACATGAAGAACAGTTATCATAAAACTTGAAAAGAATAATTGCATGCGGTATTACAATATAAAAAAATGAGAAAAGCAAATGACCACATACACGCAAAACTGTATTACAGGTACGAGATAGAGGGAGAGAATGAAAACAAACAAACAAAAAGTGAAAAAGAAGAGAATTAAAAAAAGAGAAAATGACAAATAGAAAAAGCTGGACAGAGACAAGGAAAAAAGACAAGCAAGAGATATACAGGGATTTGACAAGCCATTCTATTCACTCACCTTGACATTTGGGGATCTAGGTCTAGGGCTACCTGGACTGTAACACTGCGCCTGAGAGATGAGAGGGGATGTGGGCAAGGACTCTGCATGGTACTTCTCCCTGACAGGACTTTCTCCGCTCACAACCGGCTCAGCAAATGAAACTTTACGTTGACCCTATCAGGAAATCAGTGAATGCATGTAAGACATTTTTAGCATTGAGTTGCAGATTAGTTTAGCCAGTAATGAGAAGAAACATAATAGGATAAACGATAACCTCCTGTAATTGAAAATAATTGTTTATTGAGAAAAACAAAGATGAAAGATAAACAACAGAAAATGAAGACACAATCGTTAACAAAGGAACAGACTGTTTGCTTTTTTCTTAAAAAAAAAACACAAAATAATTCTCGTAACTCTCTGCCAAAATGTTATTAAACATAAATAACACTAACTTTCTTAGCTGAGCCTTAAGAACCTCAGTTGTTAAAATTAAAATATTCAAATAAAATCACTTACTTTATCACCAGTTGGGGTGGATGCCTTGCGTAGAATACTACAGCTGGGAGATTTGGAAGGTGACCAGTTGCTAAGCACATAGCTATCCACTTCCTTCCCTGCAGTGTCTTCCACTTGCTCTTGACTCTCCCCACTTCCATCACCACCTTGGCATTTTTCAGCTACCAACATATCAGTTGATGTAGTAGTTTGAGCAGAACTTCCACTGTTTTCCAGCTGTGATTCTTTATCCGAAATCTCTCCTGAGGGCACTTGTTCTACAATAACTGCCCCTTCCTTTTCACAGATGTCATCTGCAGGGATTCCTGAGGGTTCTGAGTCTAGGTCATCAAATCCAAAGGCATTAGTTGTCACTTTATCTTTCATGGTTTCAACTTCCATTGCTTTGTCTTTTCCACTTTCAAAAACATCATCGGAGCCGGTGCTTTGGTCACTTCCCTCCGTCTCCACACAAGGAGCCACTTGGCCAGGGGGAATTTCCTCTATGGTTGATCCAAAGTATTGCTCATCATTTTCCTCCACAACCATCTCTTCCCCTTCAAGAGAATTTTCCACGCTAATGGGCTCCGGATTCTTGTTCGCTTCAACAATTATGTCATGTGAAGAGTATGTGTTTTTATCCTCAGTCATCACTGCATCTGTCATTTCCTGGATTGTTTCAACTCTCTGTGCTTCTTGTGTTTGTTCGGGGCAATCTTTTTCTTTAACTGAGGCAGTATCCAATCCTTCCTCTTTAATTTTCTTGGCTTTCTTTGAAGCTATCACAGATAAAGGCTCGTCATCGTTATCATCATCCATTGATTCTTCTAAAGATTTGATCTCTGCTTTCTTAATCTCTGTCTTATTTTCTTCCTTTGGTTTCTCCATACATTCTAAATCACATGCCTTTTGCGATCCTACCAGCACTGAGAGCGGCTGATTATCCATAGTTGATTCATCTCCAGATTCTAGGATTGGGACTGTCTTCACAACTCTTCTTCTTTTGGCTGGAGGAGAGGGCGATAGTTTTTTCATTGCTTTAGACCTCATTCGAAGTAAATGCTTTGAGCGGACCCTTGGAGGAGAATTACTCGGGCTGAGTTTACTTTTAACAGACGAAATCAAACGCGTGTCTAATTTTTTAGCGCACTTCCTCTTCAATTTGTTTGATTGTACATCTCTTCCACCTTTCACAACACTGGAGTCACCATCCGCCACTTCTTGTGATTCTTTTGCTGCTTGAAGGCCTAGCTGTGTTGACATTTTTTTTGCCATTAATCTTCTTTTCTTGGTGGTGCTACTACGTTGAACAGTTATATTCTCCACAGGGGACTTAATAACTGGAGTTACTTCCCCTATTATTTGAGCTGCTTTTGCCAAGGATTCTTCCTCTGTCTCAGGTAGTTTTTTGTTCGATAAAATGTTTTCTGCAAAATTTATATCAATGCAATATTGTTCTTTGCTCTCAATGTGAGCACTTTGACTACCACTATCTACATTTTTGCTGCCTTCAACCTTACTCCTGGCTTTTTTAGACTTTTTCATTTCATTTGGTGTCTGTACAGATGAATCCGACTGTGAAAGAATTTTCTTGAAGACATTGGATCTTCTAGAGCGAGTGGAAGCCAGGGTCTGCCTAATGGTTCTCTTCTTGTCCACAGCTGCTGATGACTGATCATTACATTCTTCTGTCAGTGTTGGCTGGGAAGGGTTGAACTCTGACTCGGTGCTGGATGTCCCCTTTTCCTTGTTGTCCTCCACACTCTCTTGAGTGCTGGAGGTTTTGGAGGTGGTGCTGGAGGAGTCCGACTTTGAGCTGCTGCTGCTTTCAAATCCCTTGTTCTGAGAAGTCAGAGTTGGCATAGCCATCATTGGCATCATCAGATCTTCTGAATACACCAATCCAGAACCAGTCAAAAGATTCTCATTTTCAGGACATTGCGGCTCAACTGTTTGATTGGTTAAATTCTTCTCAGTTTCAGTTTCCATTTCTCCATGCATAGACTCAGATTCATCTACAATGACCAATTCCTGTTCAAGTAGTTCTCTGTCTTTTTGAGGACAAGTGTCAAATCCTTGAGATAACATTTCCAAATCATCACACATATTATTGCTTTGACAATCATCACTGAAATCCTTGGAGGATGAAGACATGACTCTCTCTGCAAAACCTGCTACGTTTCTAGAACCTGCTTCCACTGGTTTGTGTTTTTCAGAGACACAAGGTGTATCATCATCTGCAAAAAGCTTCCGAATGCTGCGAATAGCTGGTGAAGGACTGTCATCACTTTTCACGGGAGTTTCTGCAATGGAGACAGACTCTGAATAAGACTTGCCCATTTTTCGTGGAGACTGTGTGTCTTCCACAAGGGTAACAGGAATGATGGGAGAGATAATATCCTCCTCCTCAATGTCTCTTAGCTTTCTTTTCCTCGTTGGCGTTCCATCACAATGACTCCTCTTGGGGCTTTTAGGGAGGGAGGCATTGTTAGAACCAAGCCAGTTCTCAAGCACAGATTGGTTTTTACTTGGTTCTTTATCAACCAACGGACTAGAGTGTTCAACAACGTTTGGGATTTCTACTGGCGTCTCTTTATCATTAACTTTTCTACAAGCAAGGGGAGGGCTTTGGTTGCTGTTATTACTTTTAGGATCAGAAATTCGCTGTAATGGCACTCTGCGTGGGCTTTTAGAACATTTCACTTCTTGCTCTACTGATAAGGGCTTGGCAGAGATGTCGCTAGCTGAGACAGCTTCACTACTCTGTAGCCTTCTGAGTGAAACTCTTCTTGGCTTTGGGTTAGATGACACTGGTGGTTCAGGTTTTTTGCCTGGCACGGAGACAAATGGTGTGGGGATGGGGTCTGATACAGAGGATTCCAATTTCTTGTTTGTCTCTACAGCTAGTTTGATGGTGTCCTGTTGTGTTGTCCTGTTCCTGAATATTTCAAAGGCTGCTGGCTCAGGGGTAGGCATGTCCACATTAATTGAGTAGGATTCCTCCACACGAGTGTCTTCACAAGTCTCCATAGAAGACAGGATAATAATTTCATCCTGGTTACTTTCCTTTGCACCTGCTTGGAATGAAATGTCCGCGTCTTTCTTAGATTTAGTTGAGCTGACATGTTCGCTTGGAATTGCCTCCTCCTCTTGCAAAGTAAATCTCTGACTTTTTCTCACATTTGATGCCTTTTTGATCTCTTGATTATCATCATCGCAAATCTTGACCATGGTCTGAATTCTGACAGACTTCCTTCGAGATGTTTGCTTCACTTGCTGTGGGATTGTAAAACTACCCTTGCTGGAGTTCTGATCCTTCGAGTCCTGGGTTGATGGCTCTTGCACAGAATCTGTTGACACCATCTATAAAGCAGAATTGTGAGTTAGAATTACAAGCAACTTGTCCTCATGTCAAGCAAAATCTGTTAAAACCATCTATAAAACACAGTGAGTAAAAATTGTTAGTAATTTTTTCCTTATGTCAAGCTAAAACTGTTGAAACCATCTATAAAAAAGAATTATGAGCAAACTTTCCTTAATTAAGATAAATATCAGGAATTTCCTTTTTTCAATAAGAATTTGTATTTCTTGTCTTCCTGTGTAAAAATGGGTCTCTTCCTTTTTCTATGCCGAAAGAAACAAAAATAAAACCCGTAAATCTCACTTTCTGTTTTCCATTGGACTGGGCTTGAGAGTCGGAGGGGACGATACTGTCTGGGCAAGTCATACTTCTGCAAGAGAAAAAAAGTGATGCAAACAGAAACTTGGGTGTTATAGCAACTAGGAATAACAAAAAGTTAAACAGAGCTGTTGAAGTTTTGAGACTTCGCACAAAAACCCCTCGAAGAGGTTTTACTGATACATAAAGAGTACATGTTAAGAAAATGTGCTCTCAGCGATTGGATGAAGAGAAAAAGTCTTAAACAGGAAAAGAATATTCCCATGAAGATAAAACTTTAGACTGAAAAGAAAGTAAAACAAGAACAACAACAAAAATCCCAAACCGACAAAGATGATAAGTTAACAGTTATGTTAAGTCATCAAACATCAAGGTCAAAGGGTTTTCATTTGTAAAATCTCTTGAAAAAATTTTTCTCAACAACTGAATTCAGTAATTCAAAAACAAAATACCAAATTCAGAAAATTCAAAGATTTTTTTAAAATGAGGATGATTTACACCAGCAAATCAATTAATGATATTGGTGGCCATGACAACACACCCAGCGTTAATAAAGATTGAATAAAAAAGGAGTCGGCAGACTTACTCTTGCATGGACTCAGTGTTGAACTGAGACATAAGGGAAATGTCTTGAGAAGCGTCCAAATTGTTGTACATGGTAGGTAAGATTCTGGGAGTAATACACAGCAATAAGAAAAATCATGATAAAGGAAAGCTAAATGGCAATTCTTTAAATCAAAATGGCAGTATTACCTTCTAAAAAATTAACTTTCCAACAACTCATAACTCACGTCACACCACTTTCTTTGACTTAAATTGCCCTCAATTATTTCTCTTTTTTTTTATAGCGTTACAAGTTAGTGTTACCTTTTCTCTTTCATCATTTCCTTCTGATGTTCTGTGAGAAGCTGTCGTTTCTTTGTAGGGGATGAGATGACGACAAAGTCCTGATGATAACAGATAAAACATTCTTTAAAATAAGATATGTGAAAACAAGTTAAAGAGAAAAATTGGAGATCTACAAAAATGTTATCATGTTCAAGCAATCTTCGAACAACATTTGTACAGTTCACATGAAAGGAACCATTTTTTTATATTTTAAGCAAGTTATGATTCATATGAATATTAGAGGAGTTCACCTTATCTGACATCAAATTGAGATCAGCTGCAATGTTTCTTCGACTAGAAAACAAAGCCTTCACTTCTTTTGGAGAGACAACTTTGGCAGGGGAAGCTTTGGCAGACAATGGGGAAGTCTTAGGCCCTGGAGAAATATCTCGATGAAGGAAACTTCCTTTCTGGCGTTTTGGGGAAAGCATGGCAGGAAGCACAGGTGCTGGAACCTGAGACTCTCCCTATAATTGCACACATAGAAACACAAACATGGAAAAATGAATATTCTCTGTGAGAACTATCTTAAGCTTTATTGAGTCTTGTTTTGATAGAGTACTCAATTATGTTTGTTTGGACATAGATATGAGAACTGTACTATAAGAAGAGACAAACCAAAATGAAACCATCACCTTCTATACGCCATAGTCCCCAGATTTCTTTCTTTCTTTATCTTTACCTTTAGTACCTTTCGGTGTAAGGTTTAATTACTATGCACAAACTTTCGTCACTGATCCCTATCTAGACTCTTTCTTTTTGCATCTATAAGTTTACAACCTTTCTTTTCCACTATGTCTGCAATTGC
>JBCIKM010320243.1:0-11460 GCA_039654465.1 Melibe viridis | reverse complement strand
TCAACAGTGAGAGGTTATTTGTATGAAGACAAGACCAACTGAACCTCCCCCCTCACCCCAACCACATAGTATTGTTGATGTTGTTTTAGTAGGTAGTGAGGCAGTTTCCCTACAAAAACCAAAGAAACTCCATCATGATAACGGTCAGACGTGTAAGTGAGAGAACAGCTGATACCCCAATCCAGGACTGTCCCGGAAAATCTGGGACCGGGAAAATCTGGGACGGTTGGCAGGTCTGGATTTAGCATATAAGATAATAATAATAAAGTTATGAGAAAGCTGATGTATTGGCTAAACATAGCAAATCAGTTAAAAGAGGAATTGAATAAATTTTATCTACAATAAATAACTTACACAATCATTCTTGCAAGTGGAGACATAGAGTTCATTGAGTAGATTTGCCTCATGAGGGAATTGTACAAAGTAAATGAGGATATGAGACTCATTAAGTATTTGATTTGAATTATGTTTTACTCAAAGTAGCCAAAAGCAAACAACAGAGAGAGAGAGAGAGAGATTAAAAGCTACCTGTTCTATGAATCATGGCTCTGACAACACCGTTCGTTTCATTGACTTGTACGACTTCATTGGAGAACTGAAGCACTGGTTCTATTTCATGACAAAATCAAAACAAGATTATGACAGTTAAAACAAAGAATAACAAAGTGTGCAGAGATTGATACTTTCTATAAATTGGCAAAGAGGCCAACTACCTTGAAAACTTACAACAAAATGTATAAATAGGTACACATGCGCGCGCGAGCACACACACACACACACACACACACACACACACACAAACAAGCACTGACACTCCCACAAAAACCCACACAGGCTTATATGCACACACGCATATACATACACACACACGCACGCACACACTCACACACACCACAGACAAACACACACACTCACACACATAAATGCACACACAGCATCCCTCACCATCCTCTTTGTCAATGATTGCAATGGTCGCTTTTTGCACATCCCCAAGAACAGCATGCGATGGGGATGAGAGCTGCACAACCAAAGTCTCTTCACCCTCATACACGGAGTCATCGTTAATGAGAATGTTGCATGTCTTCTTCTCTTGCCACTCTTCAAATTGAACCTGGATTAGAAATGTGAAATCAGACGTCATTTGTTTATCTACTATCAGTAGTGTTCTTTTTCTTGAAACAATTTTACTTATCCTCAAATTTTCTTCTGGAATTAAATCTCAGATTCTATCAGATACAGTTCAAAATGTGGACAACTTCAAGCTGTCCCTTGACTACATTAGCCTTTGCAAAAATAATAAGATAATTAAGCCTACATTTCAACAAGAGTCTTCTTGTTCCTGGTGGGTCTTAACTCCTTGGCTGCCCACTCGCTGTCATGTGATAAGAATTTACCGACTGCTCCCTGAAGTGCTGCCTGCGGGGGTAAGTTTTTTTTTTATGTTCAGGTCACCAGTGGTTCACTTCAACTACAAAATAGCCCCTCTAAATCCTGTTCCTTATAAGTAAGCCTGATACCATCAGAAAAATGGAAGAGCAGAGCTCAAAATGATACTTTTTTTTATCTAAGTATCTTTTTAGTTACAAACTCAAGACGATACAAAATAGAAGATGTTACGGTTTTCCATTATATCTATAAAAAAAATACTTTAAACCCTCAAAATGAACTTTTATGGGTATGTTTATACTCCAAACACTTATATATTGATAAATTTTTACTTTCCATGTGAAAAAAAGTGTAAATTATTGTTTAGAAAAGAAATTCAAGACAGAAATTGGCAGTAGTAAAACACAGTCTCAAACCAATGATTCCTATCGATATAGAATAAGGTCAACATCATGGTCATGTGACTTCTTTCGTGAAATGTCATTGATTAGAGCATCATAATCCATACAGGCTGTGTCAGCAATTGTGTAATGTGTTATTCTCAGGTGTAAACAAGCCTGCAATCTAGCCCTTCCCCGCTGACTTGGGAGTAGGCCGTGCACTACTCCCACAGTTAAAGTTTTGTTTTGTAATATCCATATCCCTTCATACTGACTCAGCAGTGTCAGGACCCATCTCCAAAGAGCTGGGAAGGATTCTGCTTCACAAGAAATGAAGACAGGCAGAGGATCGGTCCACCATCTTGCATGGCATAATGGGAAATACAAGGGGTATCACTTGATCTTAAGCCAAACAACAGTTGCTGTTGCCTTGGTGGCATCTGCTGATAAAGACCAATGAGCCAATTTACCACAGAGCATGCAGTTAAAGGAAGTTTTTTTTTACCCCAGGAGTGGGGAACTCACTATTCCTCCATAACTATGGTTAAAAACCCTTCAACAAAAAGACTCAGGCTCAATGAGTCATTCAATAGAACTGAAGGAAAAGATGATAAAGATTTAATGAAAAAGGCAAAGAAGAAGAAGACTAGGGTTTGTCATTGTATTAAACATTGATTAATTACATAGATGGTAAGCTGTAAACTATCTTCCAAATATTTTCAAATCATCATCTAACTTTTGAAATGCAAGACAAATAATCATCCCACTCTTCATGTCTTTTATCAGAATTAGGACTTCAAAATTTATGCAAAAATTGTAGACATATAATTGCCACTCCTCTGCCATTGATTATTTCTACCTGTTCAGATATTTGAGAATAATCAAACATCTCTGGAAGAGCAAGTGAGTCTTTTGGTACAGCTGATTCAGGTAAAGTTGAACATTTCACGTAGGAATACTGCATTCCAAATAAAAAGAAAACAAGTGCAGTAACATTAACGATGCAAAAGCACTTGTGAACCTTTAAATTTCACTCTTCCCAATCATCTTTTACTTCATGTCAGAAATTCAGTTGATTAAGATTAAGATATGGTTTAAATAAAAAAAAAGATTGCTGGGAAAAATGATGTTCCCCAAAAAATAATGAGAGCTCTCGATGTGAGCCAGAAATCCATGCAAAAATAATCAGTCAATCATGACTCTGAAACGATACACTATCAATTAAATTCTTTTGAGTACCAGAAAGGTTCTATATTAGAACATGTTAAGGATTTCATGAGCATTGACCTTTGAATTCCCCATGAAAATAATCTAATGGTGATAGAAGTTCTTAGGAAAATTTAAAACCAAAGATATTTATCCAATTTTTATCCTAAAGAGTGCAATAGGAATATTGGTGAATATAAAATACATTACAAAGCATTGATTGCATGCCATAATATTTCTCATGAAAGTCATACAAACTTGTTTGAGATTTCCCTTTCTGACTATTGGCACTTGCAAGATGCCATCCGTCTCTGACACATTAAATCTGGCAGCAGCCAGACTGATCTCCGTCCACATGATATGGAACTCGTTGTCTGGCACCACATTGGGCCTGATGTCTTGGATGTCAAACACAAAACTGTCTTTAAATTTGTCTGTCTTGTTGATCAGCTTGTAGTGTACCAATCCTTGGTTGAGGTCCTCTGTCAGCACAGATGGATACACAGTAGAGCACACTCGTACAAGCACATTTAAAAAGAACACACACACTGAATGGAAAGATTTTGAAGCTGTTAATTTTTTTACTTAAGTAGTAGAGAAAAAGAATACCTGTCTATTCTAAAAATATTTTAATTTAAAAAACTGTTTTGGACTGTCCTCTCTTTAAATAAAGAATTCTACTGTGTCTGTGGTTAGTTTTAAAAATATCGAAGCAGTGAATGTGAAATTTTAAATGAAAATAAACAAAAAATAGTATACACACAGTGCCTAGGTGAGTCAAAGCCATAGAGAGAAAGGAAAAAAAACAGGAAGTCACTCACCACTCATGGATGGCTCAGTTGGTAAGCCCGCTGTTCTTGCAGTGCCCAGGCAAATCAGTGCCCTGGCAGGTCCTGGGTTTGATTCCCTCCTCTGACGACTTTCTGTTTTTTTTCCTTTCTCTCTCTTGCTTTGACTCAGCTCTGCCTATACTATTTTCTGTTTATTTTCATCTATTCCCAGTGCCAGCTCCTCTTTTTTCGAATGTGAAATTTTAAAAAAATTATTAGCCAAAAATAGTATACTTTGAATAAAAAAACAAACAAACACCCTCAGGTGTGGAAGAAAAGTATTTTAGCTCATGATCCAGAGTTTCAAATGTATTCTTCAAATTCTCTCAAAATAAGCATGAAATGACCCCTGCCAAAAGTCCTTCATACAATTATGTTTCTCACCTTGAGAGAAAGAGGTAAGCTTCAGGCCAGGTTTTTGAAGGGATTCAAGAACACCAAACTTTGGAGGATCTGTCACAATGTACATAATTTCATCTGGCGTTGTGTCTTCATCAACAGTCATCAGTTCATTTGCAGATATGACATTGCCAATCTAATGAGTGGCGGATGAAGGAAAGTCAATATAAGAGGAAAAGTTGAATAATATGTTTTTAAGAGTTAAAGATAAGCTCAAAATAATTTTCAGCTCAATTTTCATATTTTTAATAGCACACCTAGACCAGCTACATATTCATTTGAAAACACCTTTTCTTGATATTTGCAAGACAGGCACATCAAAATAAGCCCAAAACTATTTGCTTGAGAATTTCCATAGTTTCACAACCAACCTGCTTGTTTTTAGATTCAAGGAATTGCAGACCAAGGTTAATATCCAGCACAGGCATCCCGTCATCCATTGGCAGGACTGTGATCTGAAAACCCTGGGAAAGAAATAGCAGAGACAGAAACATGTTTACATCAGTCGTGAACTGATTTGATTGTCTTTAAAGGGAATTAAATTTCTAAGTAATCCTGATGAACAATTTACAAAATTCTTTCAAATCCATGGTATTCAAGAATTATCCAGGGAAAGAAAATATTCTTAACTCATAGAGTTGCACACAAGGCCTGTTTCACCAAATTTCACACATTTTACTAAAATGCACATAATTTTTTTGTTTTTGTGATTTATGTTATCATGAAAATTATTTTGAATTGAATGCACTTTCCTAATGTGGCATTCAAAATTGTATTTAATGTTTATGTTATTAGAAGAGAGAGAGATAAAATGAAAGAGCTTGAAAAAAATCACAAATTTTCATGCATTTTTTTCTCTTTCCTCATAACTTGGAGGGAGTAAACCCATAATAATGTCACAACAGATGCAAAGTATATCCAATAAAAAGAAAAAATGCAGCCAGTTTTATGAAGATGCTTGGAAATTGCACATGTGGTGAATATTTTTGGAACAGTCACAGAGTATTGAAAATAATAATAACAACAACAACAACAACAACAACAACAACAACAATAATAATAATAATAATAATAATAATAATAATAATAAAAGTCCACATATGTCAAGCCTAGACATACAATTTTTTCATCCACACCCTATTTGGAGGGATGAAATACCTGATAGCAATATCTAGATCTATTTTTTTCCCAAGTAGAACCATTTTAGATCTGTATTCTCCCTTTTCTTTTAGAAAAACCCTTCCCTTCACCAGTGGAAACAGTTTTCTTGATCTAGGCTAGAATCACCTGCAACGGAATGACTCTCTTCTGACAGTTCTTCCCCTCTTTCCCTCTCTTCATTGGAATCAGAATCTTCACTAGTGCCATTCAAAGTCATAAAAATGCCTTTTGTGCAGTCAAATGCTGATGATTGTTTCAACGAAATGTCAAAACCAATTGACCATCATCAGCTGATCTTTGTTTACGTTTTTCAGTCCCACATAACGTGTGTCGCTCAAAAAGTATTCAGTTTACAACAAAACGGAGAGAAGACTGTTTGCTCCTTTTTAACTTCTAAATAGGTCTAGAAAGTTGGATTGGATGAAAATTCTGTATTTCCTTATCAAAATCCATGTTTTAAGAGCTATGCACAACCGTTTTGAGAGATGTACCAGCAAAATATTCACTTCTGACCATCTTGGTAGGAGACATACCGACATCTTCGAGTTAAGTTTATCCATATGTTATAGATGATACTTCTATTCTCCTTTTAAATAACTGTTCAGAATAGTTCACCAATGATCCATGAATATTGAGTAGTTTAACAATGTGAATTTATTGTATAACGATTATTTTGAAAAAGGCATTAACCCACCTGTGGGGTAGAGATAGGAGAATCCGATGGTTTATCTTGCTGCATTGTGAATAGTTGATTTGTGCCATCCCCAACCACAAATTTGAAGACATCGGACAAAGTTTCTGAGCCATCATGTTTGTAGCTGACCTGGTTTTCATAAACATTCTCCATTGTGAAAACTGTCACATGTTTGTGCTCCCCTCTTACCAGAAGGTCCAGACTGCCATGCAATGGCTGATCCAACACGGTGAAAGTGATGAATTGCTCCTGAATAAAAAAAAAAGTTGAAAGAAAAATTGATCTAAATTAAAACTGATAACAATACAAACATCTGAGAGCCTAATGATCATGACTCCCAATTACTATTGAACATTTTTTACAAATTAAAATATATTCCATCCAAGATGTTTTAAATGATCAACTTTGAGTAAAGAATAACTTAATTTTCAATGGTAAGATCTCTCACAGGATAACATCAACAACTGACAAAGGTAACCACAATAGGAATGATAAGACGTTTGCCCAGACTGATACATTTTATAATCATCAAATCTATCATGAATAGCTTGGTTTCTGAACAGACAAAAATTAATCTGATTTTACCAAAAATGTATGCAGATAGGGAAAGAAGTTTGAACAAGTATTACAAAGTCCATAAGTTTTTTAGATGAATCAATCCTTGAAAACAGCTCTTTGAAAATCTCATTACTTTTGTTACTTCCATTTCTGTCTTTTTTATTAATGTTTTTCCTATTTAAACAAGAATATGAACAGCTTTACCTTTGTGTCTTGATCAACGGCCTTCAGGTTGAATTCTGTGATCAATTTTCTCACACCTTCCTGAACATGCAATCCTTTGTTTATCAGTTTGGGGATGGCATCGTCAACAGGTTTGATCTTGATGTAAAAAGAACTCATCACCTTCACCAAAGCATGAAAAAGTTAGAAAGTCAAAATCCAGGTTTGTTTAAATCTATTTGATATAATCAGGTTATTTCAAATGTCAAATCATTTCTAAAATATAGGTAGGCTACTTCTTTTACTAGGCTTTCATTCAGATTGTCAAAACAGTGAAATTATTTATCCTGATGTAACCTGGGTGATCATAATGACAACTTTTTCTTTATTGCCCTTTTTAAAGGCCTAAAGTGATATTGAAACTTTATCAGTAACACAGAGGTAAGTTCATTAAAAAGAAAATAGAACATGAAAATAACCTCATTGGTCCCATCAGTGACAGAAAAAATGAATTTATCCATCACTTGCTCCTGAGTGCTTGTGTGGACATACACCACGGATTTGGCAGCCAGATCTGCTTGTGTGAAGGTCACCACAGATATTCCTTCATGAAATCAAATCAATTAGAAGACATTTAATAGAGATAAAAAAAGTAGATGCTAAACACTCTAAATAAGCACTCTCAAAACAGAATAATAGAAACAGCTCTGTTGATGGCCCATTAAGAGAGTTTGAACCCTGATCATGTTTTACAGTGAACAACAGGAGTGATTCATATTGGTATCAGTATCAGGGTAAGGCCTGATGAACTAACTTATACCATTATCAGGGGCCAAGGGATGGAATGGGAGAAGTAGGAGGAGGCCTTCTCAATGTATTGATAGAGTCAACAGTGAAGTAGTATCTCGTTCAGATTTAGAAAAATATGAAGCCAGTCTATCTAGATGAACCCCCCTCCCCACCTCAACCACATAGTATTGTTGTTTTATTGGTATACAGAGATGTTGTTTCCCTAAAAAAAACAAAAAAAACCCGACTGCGATAATGGTCACACATATGTGAGAGAGCAGCCGATGCCCCAATCCAGAAAATCTGGGACAGTTGGTCGGTCTGTTCCAAATAAGACAGCCAGAGTTTGTATCAAACGAAGAACTGTGGAGTTGAACTGGACAGGCTTTAATTGAAATGGAGATTAAGAAGAGGAAATGGGGTTGGATTGGTCACACATTAAGAAAGCCTGCATCAAATGTCACAAGGCAGGCCCTGGACTGGAACCCATAAGGGAAGAGAAGAGTCGATAGGCCAAAACAGACTTGGCAGCAAAGCACGGAAGCAGAGGCCAAGGCAGCATAAATGTCTTGGGCAGAGCTGAGGACAAACTGCCAGAACCGTGTGCGTTGCAGGAGTGTTGTTGCAGCCCTATGTTCCCAGAAGAATTTTTGTTTTGTTATCCATATCCCTTCATACTGCCTCCAAGGAGCTGGGAAGAAAACTGGATCACAAGAAATGAAGACAGGCAGGGGATCAGGCCACCATGCCTAATCTTGTGTGGCATGAGAAATACAAGGGGTATTACTCAATCTTAAGCCAAACAATAGTTGCTGTTGCCTTGGTGGGATATGCTCATTTGAGGGAGACCAATGAGCCAATGTAGCACAGGGCAACAAAGCAGAATTGAGAGGTTTAAGTCAAGTCGGTCAAGGAATCCGGCACTGTCTCACAGGCGGAATGGACAATTTGAAAAGAAAAAAACAGATGATTTTTTAAAAAAAGATTCGTCTCATTTTAAGCTGTTAATTGCAATTATATTTTTACTACAAAACTCAAATTGTAGAAAGAGAATCGATGAATGAATTGTAAAACTGCTTTTTATGCTGATACGAAGGGCGCAGCCATCTCTTTGGGGTATGTTTAGAGTAATAACTAAAAGAGAAAAAAAAATTTCTTCTTATCCTATTCTTTTATTTATCTGGCTGACTCAGCTATGCAAAACTAAATACCAGGCTGGCCTGCCGACTCCAGGTGACCCCATTGAGGACCATCAAGGATTGCATAGCTCAGACTTCCTGGCTCCGAATCAAAATCCGTGTAAGAAAGAAAGTCTGTGGTAAGCTTCACAGCATGGCCCTCGGTGACAAGAAATTCTTTGTTGTTTATCTCTACTGGTAGAAGACGATCCTCTGAAGAAAATATGAAAAAAAAAGAAAAAGGAGAATGGCACACATTCATCTGGAACAAAAGAGATGATGAAAACATTGCTTTGGGGATTTTTAATTTTCACAACTATAACTTCGCACCAAGAGGAGCAATCTTAAGATATTGATCAACTATCAATTTTTTTTACAAAACTTGATCATATTATACATTTTAAGTGAATTTATAAAATTAAAATTAAAATTAAAAAACTATAAAAACATACGAACAGTTCAGGGAAAATTAAAAAACGAGTTATTGTCTCATAACTTCACAGATGGTAAAAATTTATTGACTTCATTTATTTGGAAGATGAATCAGCTGCTGTTTTTTCTGTAGGTTTTCTCCTTTGAATAAATTAGTTGAAAAGAAAGAATGACTAAATATATGACAGGAGTTGTCTTTTCATCAATGTTATAAAAATCTTACCAAGGACAGTGATAAAAAAATCTTGGTCTATAAGCTCATTGCCCTCTGGGTCGGAGAGTTTGAATTGGAACACAATATTTCCTGTCGGGTCCCCAGGAGAGTGAGAGTAGAACAGGTGCCCTGGATGACAAATGGAATGATAAGCAATTTTAAAGGACACCATTTTTTTAAGCAAAATATAAAAATCAACAAGCTTTTGTAAACATCTTGGGAACAGGACAACTACAACAAACAACTGAGGATTTTGTGAAATGAATCTTTTTTGGGGGCATTTTTACAGATGTTAATTGACATTATGCATTGCAGATTCTGGCTATAATTTTGTGAGATTGTATTGTGAGGAAAGTGAGAAGCATTTGCTTTATTAGAGTACAATTTGTAACTTGTTTTGTTTTGTTTTGTTATCCTTATCCCTTCATACCACCTTAGCCAGTGGCAAGACCCAGGAAAAGCTCTGGATCATGAGAAATGAAGACAGGGAGATGATCAGTCCACTATGCCTAATCTTGTGTGGCGTAATGAGCAATACGTAAAGGGCATTACTCAATCTTAAACCAAACAATAGTTGTTGTTGCCTTGGTATCTGCTCATTGAGAAAGACCAATGAGCCAATTTACCTCAGGGCAAAATTTGTAACTCATGCTTTCTTATTTTTTGTTTAAGAATTTTCTTGACTTCTTAAAACAAAATCAAAGCAAAAAGGAAAAGAAAGAAGGAAGAAAGACAGAACAAAAATATTTTTAAAAACCCGATCAACGAGAGGTTGATATTAAGAAATTAATCAGAATTTCATTTTGCCATTGCTTATTTTTGTAAGGAGGAATGATATTTTTTGTCATTGTAAATCATCTTTCTGTGGTGTCGATATGTGTTTTGAGAGATGATATTTATTTATTTGTGTGAATCATCTCTCTGCTGTTTGTGGTTTGATCTGTTCTCTCTTTTGACTAATTCCTTCATTTTACTTTCCAATGGGCTCCTCTAAGACCCTCATGTGTCGTGAGGCTCTAAAACCAATAAACAAACAAACATAAAATGGAATACCATTGTCAATATCCTTCTGTTTAAAGGAATTTGCCGAAGAAGATGCTGTGATGATATAGCTGACTTCTTGGTTCTCAAACTGCAAAGTTCCTGCCGTTGGATCCTTGACCAGTGTGTACTTGATCTCCTTGTCTTCACTGTCAAGGTCAGAGGCTTTCAAATCTTTGGATGTCAAGAGCCTTCTGGAACCTAAATTGAATGTATCAAAGGCATTACACTGATTAAGAATGATGTGATGAAGGCATATACACATTTTTTACATTATACTCTAAAAGATTCTCAACAAAGTTTTCTCTTCCTCTGACATTTGTTGGACTAAAAGTATTGTTTGCTGATATTTCAGTCCTTCATTGAAAATGTATGTAATTTCAATTATTTTTTACCTATTTGCAAAACTCAAGAGTCATCTTTGACTGAGCCCATGATCTTAAGAAAGAATAAAAGAGAACCAAGGATGGATAGAATTGACTTTCATTATGTTTGTTCTGGTTCGACCCAAAATTTCAGAAAGAAGCTGGGATCAAGAGCAATGTCCTGTTTCATTGTTTAAAACCATGCTGAAAGCATAATCCCAGAATGCTCCTGTGCTTCAACTCCTGCTCCTTGTTCACCTTCTTTAAGCCTCAAGCCTCGGTTGATTTTAACTCTTGGTGTCTCATCATTGACAACCCCAATCACAATAGTGATTGTCTTGGTATCACTGAAGTTGCCATCTGTCAGATGCAGCTTGATAGCATCAGTTGTCGTCTCACTGTCATCATGCTGATAGACAATGAGCTCTTGCAAAATATCCTAAAGATGAAAAGTATTTTAGAAAGAGATCAGTTGCTATTGTTTCTAAATCAGATGTACATCTTTAAAAAGTTTTGATCCTACTTTCTGAATCCAAAAACTTTTCAATGATGGCAGTCACTTGAAATTGAACAAAAAAATAGTGAAAGGCTGGAGAGAGAGAGAGAGAGAGAGAGAGAGAGAGAGAGAGAGAGAGAGAGAGAGAGAGAGAGAGAGAGAGAGAGAG
>JBCIKM010320133.1:0-11461 GCA_039654465.1 Melibe viridis | reverse complement strand
GTGTGTGTGTGTGTATGTGTATGTGTGTGTGTGTGTGTGTGTGTGTGTGTGTGTGTGTGTGTGTGTGTGTGTGTGTGCGTGCGTATGTGTGTCTTGCACACTTCTACCAGGACGAAATCCGCTTTGATATTGTTCTAGTTTTCCTTCTACAATTTTCATTAATCTAGTTTCCAAATTTCTTTCTTTTGGCACACAAAGGAGTGAGATGCCTCTGTAGTTATCACATGGGGTGGTAGCTCCCTTTTTTAGCAATAGGTATTATTCTGCTAACATTTCAGTCACTTGGTATGATTTTTGTTTGGTAACCCAACATTGACATTGTTATATTATCCTCTAACCTGTCATCCAAGATGTCTTTTTTTGTATCTTTACCACCGTGGTACTCTTCATTGTCATCTACTTTGCTACTACTGCCGTCACTCTCATGCAGAGTTTGGAAGTACTCTTTCTATACTTCGAGTATTTCATCCTTATCTTTTACAATGTCCCCCTGTTTGTTTCTCGCATGCTTTTTTGGGATTTGTTTTCCTTGCCTACATGAATAACTAGTTTTTCCCCAAACTGCTCCCACTGGTGCTGCTTTAATTTCTTCACCAAGTATTAAAGTCTGAACTATCTTTACCAGATAAGTATCGTGTCCATGCTTCTCTCTTTAATTTTATTGTACGCTTTACTTTTTTTAATTCCACCTTGCAGTTCTCTTTCCGTGCCATCCAATTATTTTCCTTTCACAAACCTCGTTAACACTCTCTGTCACTCCTTTTTTATAGAATGACCATAAATGTTTTTATATCTTCATTTGTAGATGGTAGAATTTGTGTAAGTTTACTGTTAATAATTTTTTGGTAAATCTCGTTTGTTTCCTATTTCTTCGTGCTTCTACTTTCAGGTTTATTTTATTAGCTTTTTTAATGTTTGGGTTTTAAAATCTTTGCATAAGAGGTATTTTTCCCATCAAAAGAAAATATTCACTGTACATTCCAGCTCCTCTTTTAACCCCAACATCATAAGTATTAATAAAAAGCATTTTTAAAGTGCCTTATTCCTTAGAGCTAAAGCTCTTGGAGTTTTTGCATTCAAACAGTTCAAAAAGGAAATAAGAATGCTATTAGAATCCAAAACTGATGGACACAAAAGTGCTGAATTAAGAAATTAAGTTACATTTGAAACGGGTATAAAATGCATGCATGACAATTAAGTTATTAAATATCTAGATATTAACATATTGGATAGTAAATAGATGCGTTTTAAGTAGTTATTTATAACTTTCTATGGTCTCCGAACATCTGACTTTCCTTGGTGCTGCGTTCCAGAAGTAGGGGGGGGGGCGAAAAAAGAAATGCTTGCTCTCCGATTTTACGGAGGATGTTTGGTTTGAATAGGGTGACACAGTCGTTGGCAAATTTGAGATTTCTTGTGGGTGTGTGTATAATTAAAAAGTTCTTTAGGTACGAAGGACCGTCGGAGCTCAGAGATCTAAAGACAAACGAACACATCTTACAAAAATTTTTTTTTCTTCTGCGGGTAGAGAAAAGAGCTCATGAAGTACAGGAGCTGCTGATTAAAACTTCGATTTCTCTAAAAATAGTATCATAAAATAATTCATTGTTAAACAATTATGTAATCGATTATTGGCCTTTCATCCCTTTCCTCTAAAATTCTTGTCCATTAATGTATATCTTTGTGTTCAAAGAAAATATTGGCAATTTTTAGGTTATTGCGAATGCGGTGAGGTCTATCAACAATTCAACATTTGGATTTTCTGAACTTTCTCCATCTCCACATATTACTCCACAAGAGCTTGTCTCGTTAATTTCCAAATCCAGCATTCGGATTGCTTAGTATTGGTATGTCTTGGTTTCGGTTAGTGTTTTCGATAAGAGCCTGTAAATGCTCATAGAATTCTTCTCTTTCTTCTTTCGGTGCATCTTCATTTGGTCCATTTTCTGCTATGATTTTGATGTTATGTTTAATCTCACGATTTACTTTAGCAGAAATTCATTAACAAAGTTAAAATCTGATGTATCATAAATAACATTAGTTAGTAGTAGAGCTACAGCTGCTTTTGCTCTTTCAGAGGTATTAAAACCTGACTATTTTAGTTAATAGCTACCTAGATTTTCTGCTTCCTGTCCTTTTTTCTTTGTTTCAGTTACACCGAAAATTTCTGTATTTCTTAGTTTATTCTAAAAAGTATATCTCTTTACCACTACTCGCCCTAATATTCCACGTAGCCTGGTTCACAGTCCTTGTACATGCTTGGGTCACGTCCGGTAAGGCAGTCCATGAGTCGGGCAGAATATGAATTCTCTGAACTAAATAATTTCGGAGATGCAGGCAGTTAACCCCACTGTCCCTAGGCAAGTGATGGGATTGCCACCTATGCCTCTTGCCAGGCTGTCCCCGTCTAGTCTGGGTCTTCATTTAAAACCTGTCCATTATGGTTGAACCTATGAAATAGCCTTTAAAATCATCAAGCCGCCCAAGCCTCTCCACCACACCAAAACAAAGTTGGGGACATTGGAGAAGACATACTCCAGAATATAGTGTCAAAATTACGCATCTGTCTTAAGTAATATATTGCTATTAACGCTTACCAAAATGTAAATAAATTCCTGTTCCCTTGCAAAAAGAATTGTTTGCTATCTGTACCTGATTTAAGTTATTCTAGTTTAAAGTTTGGTCATAATTAAAACAACAACTACAACAACAAAACAACCGCCCTGCATAACTGGGCCAAATCATCCATTCTAAACATTGTAAGAAGAAGAAAGGCCAATCAACAGTAGGGAAGACAGTGCAGTCGTGAACGTTACGAATGCTATCATGGTCTGACCTTTGGCCTCCATGTCGTGAACCGCCTTGCAGCGCTCCATAATTCCGGACACCCCATAGGCGGTTATTTTGAGCACAAAGCGGCTGTCGATGACGCAATTGTGTGACGTCAGGTTGCCATGGAACTTCAATGGCGAGGAATGTAAATAGCGAAGACCCTGTGGAGACAAAGCATTGCATTAGAGTGGTCTATTTAATGAGAAAACCAAACCGAACAAAACAGCAAAAGTCTCAAAAGCAGCAACTGTAGCATTCCCAACAAGAAACCAGAAAAAAAAACAGGGAAAGATGAAACTATGAAAAGCAAAACCCCACCCCCTTTGAAAAACAAAACAAAAATATTGCAAACCAAAAACAAATAAACAAAAAGATGAAAGAAACACTCACAAAAAGAATAATCATGAACAAATCCTAAACAAATACCCTCATTTCTGTCCTTTTTTAAATCCCAGCATTCTTGTAGTTTTCTGGTTTTTTTTAAATATCTCGTTCAATCTTGATATATAACCTAGCCTGGGAACTGATATGTCATCCTTCATTAAAAATAGGCAACAAAACCATACCGATAATATATCATTCCACATAGACAGATGATGTCACCACACAAATGAGCAAATGACACATATACAATACGAGACAGGCATGATATTGTGTTTTAACCAAAGATAAAAGGACAGAGGAGCACGCCTCGGAAAGGACAATATTCAATGATTTTACCTTCATGATATTATGACTGGCACAAGTGGTGTTTCAATTTACTTCTACAATGACTTGCATATTGTTGAGATCTATAAACTCTGGCTCGTGAATGTCTTAAGATAACTATTGTTCGCGTTGCTGTTTTCTTCTGTCGTCAATTTTATAGAATTATTTTTGGAAAAAAAATAATCTAAATCTAGAACATTGAGCTTATTTGTACTATATATTTCAGTACTAACAACAACAACAACCCAACCCCCTCCCCCCACCCCAATCAAGTTCGCTATGCTGTCAATTGACCTCTCAACACCAGATAATATATTTCTATCATACCTCCATCTACACCACCCCCATCTCTTGAAATGAACTAGGATGACCTCTCACCCTGACTAGGTCTGTGAGTAAGGACAGCTTAAAGTCCCAGTCTAGTTTGATGTCCTCATTGTGGACCATGTCGTGCAAATTGCCACGGCTTCAGTACTCCATCCTCCTCCCTCCATCCCATCCTCCCAAAAGACCACCCCCATCTCCTGAAATGAACTATGACCTCTCACCCTGACCAGGTCTGTGAGTAAGGACAGCTTAAAGTCCCAGTCCAGTTTGATGTCCTCATTGTTGAACATGTCGAGCAAATTGCCACGGCTTCAGTACTCCATCCTCCTCCCTCCATCCCATCCTCCCTATAGACCACCCCCATCTCCTGAAATGAACTATGACCTCTCACCCTGACCAGGTCTGTGAGTGAGGACAGCTTAAAGTCCCAGTCCAGTTTGATGTCCTCATTGTTGAACATGTCGAGCAAATTGCCACGGCTGCAGTACTCCATCCTCCTCCCTCCTTCCCACCCTCCCTATAGACCACCCCCATCTCCTGAAATGAACTAGGATGACCTCTCACCCTGACCAGGTCTGTAAGTAAGGACAGCTTAAAGTCCCAGTCTAGTTTGATGTCCTCATTGTGGACCATGTCGTGCAAACTACCACGACTACAGTACTCCATCACCAGGGCTGGGTTGTTTTCCTCCACCATGAACCCCACGTATGGGTTTAGGTTCTCATGTCGAAGGTCTCGGAGCTGAAGATAAAATAAAATTATAATAATATGAGATAAAGACAGGTGAGAAAATTTAACATGAGATAAGAAGGTAAAACACCTTATTTTCGGGGGCGTATGTGTCAAAAAGGTGCGTTTCTCTCATGTCGAAGGTCTTGGAGCTGAAGGTAAAATAAGATAGTGACATAAGATAAAGACAGGTGAGAAATAATACCATGTCATAAGAAGGTAAAACATCTTATTTTCGGTGGCGTATGTGTCAAAGACGTGCGTTGCTTGCCTCTCAAGCGAAAGGTCCTGGGTTTGAGACCAGTGGGCAGCGATTATTTTCTGGTCAATTCTGGTCGGTTGTCTCCTTCTTGTGGCATAGAGCTACAGGAACATCTCAAATCGAAAATCCACGTGTTTGAGTCCCATGAAAAGAAAAAAAACAACAACCCTGACAGGCTGTTATTCTTTTAGGAAGTCACTCCCTGATCCTAAGTAGATGATATCTAACAATTAGTCCTATTGGAGACTGACAAATTAAAAAAAAAAAATAATGGCATGTCCAATGCGCACTTTGCGACGTCAATGAATGGATGTGGATTTAATAAAATGCAAACCACAGCTCCATCTTTGTCGAATCCAAGCACCAAAATTTATGATGGTGGTACATTCGCAACTGTAAACAATAACAACAAAAACAACCGCAATTTAAGACCGATCCTATAAAATAGACTTCAGAAATAGTGCTTCACATTCTTATGCGAAAGGAAAGGTTTTTGGTGTGTTTTTTTTCATATCAATCTTACGTGGGAAGTTCTTTGTTTTTTTTTCTTTCTGGAAAGTAATTAGAGGTCAGCCCGAAATGTCTGCATGACAACTCTGCAATTGTGCAGCATGGTGTTACAGTGTGTGTGTGTGTGTGTGTGTGTGTGTGTGTGTGTGTGTGTGTGTGTGTGTTAGTGTGTGTGTTAGTGTGTGTTGTGTGTGTGTAAGTGTGTTTGTGTGTGTGTGTGTTTGTGTGTGTTTGTGTGTAAGTGTGGGTGTTTGATTATATGTATGTGTTTGTTTATGAGTGCGTTTGTGTGCGTCTTTGTGTGTGTTTGTGTGTGTTTGTGTGTGTTTGTGTGTGTGTTTGTGTGTGTGTTTGTGTGTGTGTTTGTTTGTGTCTTTGTGTGTGTTTGTATGTGTGTGAGTTTGTTTGTGTGTGTGTGTGTGTGTGTGTTTGTGTTCGTGTGTGTGTTTGTGTGTGTGTGTGTGTGTGTGTGTGTCTGTGTGTGTCTATGTGTGTGTTGCATTTACCAACACAAATGAATGGTGTCTTGTGTCACACTGGATAGAACTAAGCAGGGGCTGTTGGACGACGACCAGGGCGTCATTTTGAATAAAGTCAAAATAAAATGTTTCTTATCGGATTAACTTCTTTGTCTTATTGAAATTTTAAGGCTAACATTTAATAACCATTTCCAGATTTTATTTTTTGTTGTTGTGAGGTACATCTTTCTGATGTTAAAATGAATTTTTAATAACAAAAGGAATCGCCTCCCTTTAAACTATTTTAAAGTGCAGTTCAAAAACCTTTGTTAGTTTCAAGAAAGTGGGCTACATGACCGTATCTTTATTACTACCAGATTATTATTATTATTAGTAGTAGTATCATTATTATTATTATTATTATTATTATTATTATTATTAGTAGTAGTAGTAGTATCATTATTATTTTATTATTATTATTATTATTATTATCATTATTATTATTATTATTATTATTGTTATTATTATTATTATATTATTATTATTATTATTATTATTATTATTATTATTATTATTATTATATTATAATTTTTTTATTTCAAAGCTCGGTACTTAAATAATTTGTCTCTCATTCCATTAAAGAAAAGATTAGATAAATATATTAATAGACGATGAACAAAGGGATATAACTCTTACCATCCGAACGTAAGTGAGTAGCTTGCTCTTCATCTCGAACCCTTTGATGTCCAGCTCTTTGACGTGCACCAGGTCGCCCTGGAGGCATCGAGAGTGGGGGAGGGGACGAGAGGGGACGGGAGGGCAGGGTAGTGTGGTCAGGAATAGTTGTAAAAAAACAAACCAAAAAGGTGGGCGTTGTGGGTGGAGGTTTAGAGGAAAGGAGGCGATGGTGCAGAAGAAAGAAGATAAATGGTTAGGACTTGTTATGCCATAATTTACTTTAAAACCAAACAAAATAACTACTACATAATCGTCATCGTCATAATCATCATCATCATCATCATCATCATCATCATCATCATCATCATCATCATCATCATCATCATCATCGTCGTCGTCGTCGTTGTCGTCGTCTTCATCATCATCATTAACAACAACAACAACATTATCAACAACAAAAAAAGCAAAACCAATCATGACAACAACGACAACGACAACGACGACAACGACGACGACAACAACGACGACAACGACGGCAAAAAGATTACATTAAAGCCAAGTTTATCTGAAACCGTCTAATGTTTAGCCCTGTGGCATGTACCAAATCTCGCTCGAGGCACTGCGGGCATGCTGTTTGTGACAGTCTGATAACATTATAAAAAAACTGTGATCTAATTGGAATAAAAACCCCACAGGGAATGGAATCATTTAATCAACTTTTTTTTTTACAAGCAATGAATAATTAGGTGGTATTAATTAAACAATCAATAGCTAACGAAAATTGTTGGGGAATTGTAAGCAAGTGAGAAAAGGATATCAGGTTTGGTATTAATATGGCTGTAATTGGTTGTTGGCTGATTAAGTCTCAACCTTATCCTCCCTACCCCCATCCCCCCAACAAAAAAAAAAAATAAAAAACAAAACAAAAAAACTTTTAAAAATGAGCTAATGAGCTTATAGCTAAACACAAAATAAATAAAGGCCTATTCTTAATGATGATTAAATTTATAGTTTAAATTTATCTAAAATAATTTGTCATGTTGTTCTTCCCTCACCCCCCCCCCCCCCCTCTTAACCACTCCCCAATTGAATTGAGATCCAATGGAATTTAGATGCAGGCGCTAAGCAGTGGCTTACACCAGCCAGGAATAATTATTTTACAACTCACGCTTTGTGAACGGTGGAAGTAAACACGAGGTCACGACGACACGGAAAAAAAATGAAATGTAGTCAGCATCGATATGATTGTCAAGATCTTTAATGATGATATAAGGTACATCAAATTATAGTGTTATACATACAATGCACACACACACACACACACACACACACACACACACACACACACACACACACACACACACACACACACAGATTTTGACATACATTAAAACACACACGCATGCACACACACACACACACATATACAATATAATACAATAACCTATGCAGCTCACACTGGAACTCACCGTTGAGGCTGTTGTTAAGGTTAGGCTGGCTCTCGGCTCGACTGCCGATCGTTGAAAAGGGAGACTGTTGTAAAGAAAAAAAAAGTAAAAAGAATAAAAGGAAGAAGAGGATGAGAAATAGGATTCATTAACCCAAATATTTTTCCTTCAGTAAAAATTGTTGAGTATTGATTTGTTCGAGTTAAAACTGCTTTCAAGTGCAAGCAAAATGTAAATAATTCTGTTTTACTCTATGAAAGTCCTTTGTTGGTAGTTCTTGTTTGTTTGTTTTTAATGGGGATCTCAGAACTGAGAATACCCATGACCAAAATACGGAAGAAGAAAAAAATCTTTGAACAATTTTGTGTGATTTTAAACTCACTATTCTGCATGTTGTAAGTCTGAGGAGAAATCCTTTGTATGATGCTTTGATACAAGGACACTATAGTTCCACGTCTTGATTCACAATGTGATAACATCACAAGGCATTGGGGTTTCCCTCACTTACCACCAGGTGGCAACACACACACACATACACACACACACACACACACACACACACACGTGAGCCTGTGAGCCACAAACTGGTAAACAAAGAGATAAAATCAAGGGAATATTTATTTAACTGTTCTTTCAGTACCCAATGCCTGGTATGGGTTGTTACATTAAAACGATTGCCAGTGGAAGAAGCAGGAAAAACTTTGAACCTCGCCTTCACTGCCCACCAAATACCAGTTTTACCTCATAAACATAATAACCTCCTGACAAAAAAGTGTTTTGCTGGCAAAGTCATGGAGGAGACATGATTGAATAATTCAAACGGGGGCTTTGAGGATTTTGACAACAGCAGAGAGAGACCAGACTGCTGCTCACTTTGACGGCATGCCAGCAATTTGCGGCAATCTGGCATCCATCCTTTAGTTCTTTTATTTTAAAATTGCTCTTCCAGGGGAATTTTCAGCAATCACATGGAGAATATCTGATCCAAAATGTCTGTCATGACAATATTTTTTTTCCATAATTTTCACCAGTTCATCCTTTTAAGGCCTATATTACTATCCAATACATAAAGGCTCCATATTACTTTTGTTCTTAAGGCCAGCGTTTTTAAACATCTATTTCATTTCTTTTTGTTTTGTTTTGTTTTTCTTTCACCTAAACCATCATGAAAAACACATATTTCAACTGAAAAATTACAACACCAATAATTCTAGGGTTAAAATTTACTACAAAGGCTATCATGTAACTAATTTCAGACACATAGAAAAAAACAAAGAAGAAGAAGAGAAGAAAAGCGGAATGAAGAACAACAGTCCATGATGCTCAATTAAGAAAAAGACCAAAAATAATATAAAAACAATAAACTTAAACCCTAGAGTTTGATGATTTATTTTCTATCGAATTCTGGTCTTGGCTGAAAAGTGGCAATGGTTTTCCTGTAATAGGTTATGTTTTCCAGAAAACCAAAAAGGGGTTAAGCAAAAAACACACACACACCAAAAAAAGGAATAAAAAGAACAAACCCATTACACCATAATAATAATAATAATATGTAAGTTACATAACAACATTAATTGGGATGATACAAAAATGTTAGAAATTTATGTGAAATTATTTTCATGCTGCATACAAACATGGGTGACGGTAATAGTTAACATTCTAAAAAGTTTACAATTGTACGTGACAATATGTGTCAGGGTATGTTTCAATGGTCAAGGGAAATCCTTGCTGATTCGTATACTGGTTAT
Source organism: Melibe viridis (assembly GCA_039654465.1). NCBI lineage: Eukaryota > Metazoa > Mollusca > Gastropoda > Nudibranchia > Dendronotidae > Melibe > Melibe viridis. The sequence continues at coordinate 1,761 of JBCIKM010320133.1, read as the reverse complement.
TGAGGTCCATTTCGTGATTTGACTGCTTGATACCACAAATACTGAACACTCAAAACTAATTACGAGTACTGGAGAAATCAAACTGTTTGAGAAGTAAAGAAGTCTGAAAATGGAAATAGAAGATAGTCGAGAAAAAAGGAGAAAGCACAGTGTGGAGAAGAGAAAAAGCCATTGAAGAGAGAAGAAAAAACAGGAAGATTGAAAGTCATTGAAAAACTCGACCCTGAGGCCTACGACGGCACCCATCACCTGGCCACTAACAGAAAGGTGAGCTTAAACCACTGGGCTATCAGTGGCATGGACAAAATAAGCATACATTAAAAAAACGCATTGTAAAATAAAATACCTGATTTCGCTATAAACCAATGGATATCGAGAGAGACAGACTGAAATCTGGCAGAAAGACAGAGAGAAGCACAGTAGAATACTGCTAAAAAGAACAGCCTGGGACAGCCAAAATGAGTTCTTTGTACCAGTAGTTCTTTATATCAGTTGGGTTTTATGTATTTACTCCCTATAAGGTGCTTCAAAATCTCTACTTTATAACAATCAGTTCTTGATAGGGGCGTGCTTTACGAGCATGCTCCACTGTGCTTCAATTTGTTCTGTCATCCATCATATCCCTTCAAAACACCTTAGCAGTGTTGGGACCCAGCAGCTCTAAGGAGTCAGGAAGAACTCTGGATCACAAGAAATGAAGACAGGCAGATGATCAGTCCACCATGCCTGATCTTGCATGGCATAATAATGAGCAATACATATGAGGTATTATTACTCTATTTTAAGCCAAACAATAGTTGCTGTTGCCTTGGTAGTATCTGCTCACTGAGAAAGACCAATGAGATGATTTACCACAGGGCGTTTGCTTAAATTTCATATTTTTATTAATCCAAAAGGGCAATTAATAATTATGTACAAAGTTGGTCTGTGCGTATAAGATAAAGAATAAATCATTATGTTATGAATAAACATGAAATGGAAACAATAACCACCAGCATAACATATAATAACAAATTAGTCACATTAAAGGAAAAACAAAATGAGGACGACCGTGCGAACAGGTAAAAATAAAGAGGCACACAGCTTATAGTGAAACACAGAATTTATGGAGGGGAGCAGATGCCAGGAATTATAGAAATTCCTCGCAAATATGTCAGTGATAAATGAAAGTCTAGGTACAGTGGCAAGTGAATGTTTGTTTTTTTGTTTATTGGAGGTTTCAGGGCTCCATCACACACACACACACACACACACACACGAGCTCATTGAGGAGCCCAGGCAAGTGGAGGACAAGATAAAATGTAAATGGATAAAGAAAGAAAATTAACTGTCTGAAACAGTCAACATCCAAACAAGGTTCCAGTCCTGGCCGTGGACGTCAATAATTTTTTAAAAAGAGAATATATATCATTTATTTATCTCCTTTCTGTACGGCTTCATCTTGCCCTTCTCTACCGTACTTATCTATTTATCATAGACACTTTGCTCAGAGATGGACAGTTGGAAGAGGAAAGAGACATGGTGAAAACACATCCATATTCTTTCATTTTAAAGATGAAAGCTTCCATTGGAAAGAAAAGAAGAAATGAAGGGGAAATAACACGCTGACTCGAACTTAAATTCACAAAGAAGAAGATGTGTGTGTGTGTGTGTTGGTGGGGGGGGGGGGGGGGTAGATGAGTCAAAAAAATGAAAAGCAGATAAATTTGGAGAGAGAGAGAGAGAGAGAGAGAGACAAACAGACAGACAAACAGAGACAGA
>JBCIKM010320023.1:0-11461 GCA_039654465.1 Melibe viridis | reverse complement strand
AGAGAGAGAGAGAGAGAGAGAGAGAGAGAGAGAGAGAGAGAGAGAGAGAGAGAGAGAGAGAGAGAGAGGGAGGGAGAAAGAGAAAGAGAGAGAGAGAAAGAGAGAGAGTGAGAGAAAAAGAGAGAAAGGTGCGGGGGAGAGGGGAAATAGAGGGAGAGAGAAGGGAAAATTTCAGGAAGATAATGGTGAAGTAGAAATACATAAAATGCCTTGTGGTAAATTGACTCATTGGACTTTATCAGAAGAGGAAGAGAGATAGAAAGAAGGAGAGAATGAGACAGACGCACAGAGAAAGAGAGAGTGAAGATTGATCAGACAGACTAGCAAAGAAAGAACTCACAAATCAAACAACATAACACAAATCTGATGGGACATTATCTGTGAGCCCCAAAAACGGGAGCAAGATACATCAGTTATTACCGAGAAACAACTTTACAAGAACATTTAACGATAGAGACTTACAGTCAACGCTTTCTTGAATCTTTCTCCTTTCCCTGTCTGCCCATCTGTCTCTCTCAGCTTTCTCTGCCTCTAAACCCCCAACATGCCTGAATGTCACAGGGAAGAAAAATTGGACTCTATGTTGTACACAGTAAAATTTGGCCATATAGAGAAAGTATATAGGGGCAAAATATTTTTGTTTAACCTGCAAAGGTCAGCGCATCTCCTCACCAAACAGTTGTACAAGGGTCTTTTTCCATTTCATTTAATTTGCTTCCTGCTATTTCCACTCAAATCAAACATAATGTTGCATGATAGAGATGGATGAAATATTCCTGAGTTTTTTCCATATCAGCATATGTCTTTTCTTTTAAAAAAAATAAAAAAATTATTAGCCTTTTTGTGAAGCAAGTAAGATTTTGTTTTCATCCAAATATGGTTTTAAGGGGCAAACCTTTATGAGTTGAAAGAATCTTATCTTTGCAGTAGCAGAAAACAAACAGGCGGTATGTAGTGATGTCAACTTAGTGAGAGTTGATGGGGACAGGCTTCACTAATTAGTTGTTAAACGCTGTTTTTTATGATCTATCATCACAAAAACAGCATCAAATAAATTTTAATCCAAATTAATTTGAGGGCATCAGCATGAATTTTAAAATCATGGAGTAAAAATTTTGGGAGAAATTGAGGCAAGGAGAATAAGGATGATGTAAGGAAAGAAGGGGAGGAGAAATGAGGGAGGATGGGAGAAGGAAGATGAAAACTGAGTTAGGAGGAAGGTGGAAAAAGAGAAGAAACAAAATTCTATTGCCTGCATCCAAAAAAACATGCAAACAACTTTTTATCCGGTTTACAAAGGCAGACAACTAGAAATTAACCTAGCCAAGGCATTCTTTCTCTGTAACAAATGACAAAGTTATCAAGATATTTTGGTGCATTAAGTGACAAGATGATTATGAATGTCAGGGAAAAGAGCTCTACCTACCAAGCCTCAGCACATGCTCTATCCTTGGGAAACACTGGCCTGTCATCCAGATACTGAAGATTTTGCTGATGGGGTCACATGAGTAGAAAAATTTAAAAATTATTTCAAGTATAAGAAATGAGATACAAGTGTGAAGAAGAATGATGATAATATTTTTGTATCATAGTGTTCAGTTTGAATTAGAGGCTGAAAACAGAATTCTTCAATTATGAAAGATAAAAAAGTTTAAGTCTAAAATGAATATCAAATTTCAATGAGAACTTTATGTTATGACAACGTAATGAATATTGACAGTACCAGTTCAACCAAGCAGGCAACACTTGCAGTGAAAAGACCATCAACGCTGTTCATCAATGAAGCAAATTATATGAATCAGCAAAGATTTAAAATCACATTTCCATTGCCTCAAGGTCTTTCTTTGTGTTAATATTAATAACAAAAGATGATTCGTATAGTGCCAATTGCCAAGGTCTCAAGGCCCTTTACATAGAACATAGGCAGATAAAACAGTTACATTCCCATTTTAGGTCAAAATTACATTTTGAATATGATTGTTGCAAAAATTTTATGTTTTTGTTTTTTTTCCTGCATAGAAATTTAGTTTTTAAGCTGCCTACCAGTTTGACAGTGAGAGTCTTCCTGTAGTACTTGATGTCCTGATTCACAGGGTTACCCGACATGGTCAAAACACGCTGCAAAGGCAAAAACATGAACATTGTTGTTAGTTATACACTAAACCAAACTCCTTCAGCCTCATCATCAAACCCAAATTTCAGCTCAGGTTAACTATTAACTCTACCACTGGATCTAAGCTACATGAACAGTATAAATTTAAGCTGAACTCAGTGCATTGAAAGATGAAGAAGAGAACACCTACATCTGTTTCTATACATTTATTGAACTTCTGTTTTCTAATTCTAATTCCTGCTTTGTCATGCTGACAACAAAGTGTGATGAAATATTTGAAATAGACATAATTCAGAGGCTTCCTTCAGCAACTCTCATCTACCCATACAATATGTATCTCATGTTAAAGACGGCATTTGAATTTCATACATAGTTGCTTTTGTCTTGTTTACCTCTCATTTACTATGATTGATGTAGTGTCAACATTCTTTTGGAGGAAAAATTTTCATACTGAACTCTATTTTTTAGTTAAGAAGAGCAAGTTTACAAACCAAATTTTTCATGTTCATAAATACATCCACGACCCCCACGTCGTCAATCTTGTTGTGAGAAAGATCCAAAATGGACAGATGGGGACACTCAGTCAAATGCTGGAGGTCCTCTTTCTTCTGAAGTTTGTTGTGGGAGATGTTCAAAGTATTCAGCAGGGGCAAGCAGGCTAAGGGAGACAGAAAGGACATTGAACAAAAGGTCAAGGGTGAAAGTTCTACTTGTAATGAACTGATTGTTGACTTGATTCTAACTGTAACAACCTTTAATAATATCATATTTGGATGTGGGTTGTTTTCTTTCCACTTGTTTCACCATTCCATTTCTAGCTGATTTAAAATCAAATCTGATTTTGTGAAGACTTTTTACAACATTGTTTTTTTATTCAAACAAAAATACATAGAATAAAGGAGACCTACAAAGTTCAGAAACTTTTAAAGTTCACTGGGTGTTTCTCATTCTGTTTTAATCAGCAAACAACTAGTGGTTGCTCAAGGGTCCAGAGTGTGAAGGGAGTCCTTAAACCATAGCTTGAGTTTAAATGTCATTGAGATATCAAACAATCTGCATTCAATCAGCAGCAATACCTATCAATAGAATTAGAAAAATTTATCAGATACAAAGAAAAGAAAAGGGAGTCCCAATGGCTCAGTCAGCAAGGTGTTTGACTTGCAGACCGAATGGTGTTGGGTTGAAGCCTTTGCATGGGCTATCATGGTTTGCCATGGACAACATGGGTGATTCCTGTTGGCATCAAGTGTAAGCTCGATGAATAATTTATTCCCTCCACAGGTGCCTAGGCCGTGGCACTTTCGTGTTCGTAGGCGGAAACCCAATTTATTTTTTTTGACTCCTTCCATGCCAACTGATGCACACTGTACCATAGTGATATCGGTTGCACACCAACTGATGCACACTGTACCATTGTGATATCAGTTGCACACCAATTGATGCACACTGTACCATAGTGATATCGGTTGCACACCAACTGATGCACACTGCACCATTGTGATATCAGTTACACACCAACTGATGCACACTGCACCATTGTGATATCAGTTACACACCAACTGATGCACACTGCACCATTGTGATATCAGTTGCACACCAACTGATGCACACTGTACCATTGTGGTATCAGTTGCACACCAACTGATGCATACTACACCATTGCGATATCAGTTACACACCAACTGATGCACACTGTACCATTGTGATGCACACTACACCATTGTGATATCAGTTGCACACCAACTGACGCACACTGCACCATTGTGATATCAGTTGCACACCAACTGATGCACACTGCACCATTGTGATATCAGTTGCACACCAACTGATGCACACTGTACCATTGTGATATCAGTTACACACCAACTGATGCACACTGTACCATTGTGATATCAGTTACACACCAACTGATGCACACTGTACCATTGTGATATCAGTTGCACACCAACTGATGCACACTACACCATTGTGATATCAGTTGCACACCAACTAATGCACTCTGCATGATACATATTTGTTCCATTTGCTCACAGTAACTAAATAAAAGTAACTTTTGTATCCTAACAAAGAAGAGTGTATTGGCTTTGTTTGGAAAGCGTCTAGCACTCAATAAAGAAGTATTAGTGGTTTTAATGAGAAAAATAAATAAGTCAAAATTTATTAGGTTTCACTTCTATTGCTATAAAGAAGCTACAAAATGGCTGCCAACAATTGGGTTGCGGCTAGTTTGCAATGCACAAATTTAGCCTTGTGATTGGGTTTCTAGATGATCAAATGATTATTCTGAGGTTAAGTGAGTTTAGACAGTTCTGGTGATGAAAGCTGTGCAGATTCAGCTTTGCATCATCTGCTTCAATTTCCTAATTTTTATCGAAGTTCCATCACCTACCCCACCACACATAATTGATCAAATTTTTTGTCTAAATTGTTATTTCCTCTTGTGTGTGGTATGTGTGTTCATAAATGAACTTCAAATGGATTTTCAAAGCTGACAGTATGTTGCTGTATGGATAGGATATTGAAAATCTTTTGGTGAGTTTGATACATGTTGTGTTAAAAAACAAACAAACAACATTCACATTTTAAAAATACTTATTTTTTCAAGTCTACTTTCAACTACATTGACAAGTTAGTCCATTTCTTTCTGTCTAAAATTGTAGGTAATAACTGTTAATGCAAAGTACATTTTTCATAGGACACTATTGGGGTCTTACCACATTTATAAAAACCCACAGTGCGACTGGGAAAACCCTTGGCATGGAAAGAGTTAAAAATCATGTATATGCACACATATTCAAGACCTCTTGTTTCGACAGGTATGAAATTTTGTTATAAATATCCTGCAAGTTTATCTTAAAGAGAGAAAGCAAAAGACATTTTTCAGGTGGATTTAAAGATATTATTATAAACACACTTTCTCAGCCATTTTTTTTCATGACCTATCTTGACTTACACAGATTCTCAATCTTTGTGATGATGTTGTGTGATAAGTTCAAGTTGTCCAGTTTCTGAAGCCCTTCCAGGTTTTCTATTTTGCTGATGATATTTTGGTGCAAGTAGAGACAACGCAGCTCTGTCTGTTGATCGAGGTTCTGGATTTTGCTGATGCCGTTGCACTCAAGCCACAAACACTTCAGGCCAGTGTAGGCTTCAAGGTTCTCAATGTGATATATGCCTGGTAAATTAAGATAAGAAAGATGAAAAGATAAAAAACTAGACAGAGTGGTACAGCTACATATAATGATAAGAAAAAAAACAAAACCTTTATAACACTTATGAAGATTTTCCCACAATAAATATATTTAATTCTTATCCTTCATATAAGTTATGAAGTCAAGCTGTCATTTGTCAAGAAGTATTCATATAATACCTGGAAAAAAAATGCCGTACCTTTAATGACCTAAAATGATCAGATGTTTCCTTGATTTTCATCCTTCCTTTGAGTTTAACTCATTGATATTTATGAAAGATTTATAGTTATAGAAAAAGATTAAAGATCAATAATCCTTGCATTCATTACAAAAATAAACCAGTACCCTCCCTTGTTAAGTAATGATGATTTTGAACTCTTCATATATTCAAATTAAGAAATAATTATATCTCTACATAATTCATGAACCACAGTGAAAAGCTGAATGAATGAATGAATGAATAAACGGTTATTGTCCACAAAAAATGACACATTGCCTTGTTTTCCAATGTACATTTCTATGTATAAAATATTAATATCAATGTGAGCAACTTAAAAAGATATCAATATACATGCATACATTAAAATTATTCCATGCAATGAATTTGAAAAAATCATTGGGGGAACATAATGTCGCAGACATGTTTAAAACCGTGTCTTTTGTAAAAGTGAAAGAGCACAATTTACCTGCCCGTTTATAATTCTACTATTTTTTTAAATGTCTGCTTTTATTGCTTCCCTCCCCTCCCTCCCCCCTTAGACTGACTTAGCAAAAAGTAAAAACCCTCTGAATAACAGATGTGTAAAATAATTTCAGGATAGAATTGTCAACCTTAAAGGTCTTGAGTTTTGATTAAAAATTATTCGTTCAAAGCTTTGAAAGGCAACAGGGTGAAAATCATTCAAAGAAGTTACTTTTGATTTCTTAGGAACCAGGATGGTTGATATTGTATGCTTACACAGGGAAAGATTGAAAATAATAAGAAAATAAAGCTTAATTCATTTGCACAGGACTTTAAGACTTTGCCTTTAAAGCTAGATTCACATTTACCTTTGTAATGTAGATACAGAACATCATTCAGTTCTGGGGTTTGATAAAGTTTCATCTGTTTGCAGTGCTGCTTCAAAAATTCTTTTGTAAGGATACTGTGGGAAAAAAATTCAAGTTTACATCACATAGCCCAAAAGAGGTGCAATCTAAGAAAATTAAAGAAACAAGCAAATTAAGTTTTTTTTTAATTGTGGATCTTCCTCTTCTTCTCTTTCTTTTTCATAAATTGAATGACCCAACCCTGCAGCGTATGAATTAAATTGGAATTTTGCCCAATTTTGCCTTGCAGCTTACTCTTTTCAATTTCCTACTGTCAAGGGCATGTGCAATGTGCATACAGGAACTCCAAGTTTATTTTCCCATAGGTGCTCAATCCTACCTAAATAAGATCAGGCAGTGGTTTCCACCCCAGAAAAATGACCCAGAATATTTCACTGTTCATGGGACTCAAACCTGAGTCCTACAGGGGAAAACTACACCTCTCTGCCATATGGGAGAGACAAACCCAGAAAATGAACCTGAAAATGTTGTGCCGCTCATCGGACTCAAACCCATGACTTTTAGGTGACAGGCAAGTACCTTAACCTCTCTGCCAATGAGCCCTGTTACAGTTTGTATAGGATTTTTTTCCGAAGGACAAAATTGAATGAAGAGAGCCATTTTGGTGCTTGAATCTTTAGGTTCTTGGCAATTCCATCTTTTCAACTGCCATCAGGAAAAACTCATCAAGATACTTTGGATGATACAAATTTATTTGGAAAACGAAATTCTTGACTAGCAAAACTACACATATAGTGACAGATGGTATCAGAAAAGAATCAACAGACAATAATAAAACAAGAAAAGGGACGGGTGCAAATTTGAGGCTATCTGAGGCAATATCTTTTCATATCTAACACCCTTCAATGTTCAATACACTATACTCAGTACTATAGCCATGGAGACACCTTCAGATGTACCTGGTGCCATTCATATTTTATCCTGGCATGCAATCAGGTTATCCCATATTGTTTGCCTCTTTTGAAATTTTTACACACACATTTTCAATATGTAATCAAATAAGAAACTAGTGGAAAAAGATACCTTATCAAGCACAATGACTCCTATAGAGTTATGTAAAGCCTAACATTCATTTTTTAATAGTCCTTATCATTTTCAAGGGGTTTTACCACATAAATAGTATGGTGTTCACTATAGCCTATTCTATTGGAAAAAAATCCAAAACCAGCATTTTTTCTAAATATCCTTTTTGTTACATGACAGATCATTTTCAAATTTTGCTTTCTCCATGATACAAATTTGCCTTAACGTAATATCAATTTTTAATCAAATCTGTTTTGCCAAAATAGTTACTTTACATATTAAAAAACAGAGATTTTTTCTCAACTTTCCTCAAGTGTTATTTTAAAATAATATCAGTAGAACTATCACAATTTTGTGTGTTTGTTAGCGTTAATCCGACATAGTCTATATTGACGAAAAGCTATTTTGACATCATCAGTTTTAATTTGCAAACTATTGTAAATGTGCTACCACATTGCATCTCTTGGGGTGTAAAATGCAAAGACAAAGAAGAATCCAAGTCAAAAACGGAATGGATATTCCTGAATTTGGAATTTAGTTAAGACAAAATGACTTCAAACCATATGCAAACTTGCAAAACAAAAATTTGTGAACATAAAACTTATTTTGGAAAAACGCTGTTTTTTTTCTTCTGTGGAACGGACTATAATGGTGCAAAGAAAGAGAGGGCAGCCAAGCAGCAGCTGAAGGCAAGACACAGAAGCTGAGCTTAAGGAGAAGAAAAGCAACAAGAGAGAAATGGAAAAGACAGCACAGAACCTTGACAAAAAGAGCATCTTTGGGGGTGGCCTATGCTCCTCCAGGAGCAATGGGCTTAGGTAAGTAAGTAGTCACTTATGATTAAGAAATATTGAAAAACAATGAATTTTTGTAAATGTGCTTAGAAAGACACCTCACCTTGGGTATTTATCCTTTTTAATTGTGTTTGTAGAATCTTGCTCGTTCTTGTTTGAATCATTTGTTATCACTGTGGATCAAAAAAAAAAAATAATCAAAATGTTATTTCATGACATGTTGTTTCCTCGAATAATCAGCTGAGTTTATGTATATTTTTAAATATAAAAATTTATGTATATTTTAAGGAAGTTAGACAGTCTTGTGTGTGTGTGTGTGTGTGTGTGTGTGTGTGTGTGTGTGTGTGTGTGTGTGTGTGCGCGCGTGTGTGTGTGTGAGCACAAGTAAGTCCTTTCTTTCCTTGTAGCCATACTTGGTTGAAAAAGTGCTTATGCATGTGTGCAGGCAGTGTGAGTTTTAATTTTCAACTTCCAGTAAATGTTGGCATCCAGGCGGATGTGAAAACAAAAAGCATTTTTTTAAAATAAACAAAAACAAAATTTCTAAAAAAAACCCAAACAAAACAAGGCATAACAATATATAAAAAAACAACAACCAGTAAACAGAAACCAAGAAACAACAGCAACAAAATAACAACAAAAATAACAAGTAAACAAAAAAACATGAAAAATACAAACAAAAAGAAACTTAAAAAAAAAAAAAAAAGACAGTAAAAGTTACACTCAGCAAAACAGTTTTAGTAAGCCTTCACTTTGTGTACTTTGCTTTTTTGAGTGAAGACAGAAATGAAACATATGAAATCCCATTGTGTCTCATAAAGCATGATAAATTACAGAAACTACATAAGTACAATGGAAAAACAGGAGATATCCATATTTGGAAACGCAAACTTAAAACTCTTTTTTCTCACCAATTATTTCATGAATTTATAATTCCTTTGGGTTAAATGCAAGAAATATGATTAGTCAAATGAATCGATGAAAAAAATCAACACAGAGGGCCAATAAAAAGAAAAGGGCTGGAAAGAAGATGTATTGAATTCTTCTATTATACATACCTTCCTTATTCTCATTATTGTTCATATCATCATCATTTGATTGTTCCTTAATGATTTGCTCATCCTCATTTTCGCCTTTTGATAGATTAGAAATCAACTCTGTTTGTGAGACTGGGTTCATCTGGGTGTTTAATGGAGCAACTGACCCCAAAGTCTCCGGGACATCGGGAAGGACTTCTATCGAAGGCATCTTGGATACTTTGATTCTGAATCCTGTAAAGAAAATCATTGTTCTTTTATTCAAAATTCTAGATGTATCATACAAACGGTAATCTTGAAAGTAAGGATAGTATTCTCAGGGCAGAAGTAGTTGAGACCGTAATATAGTAGTGAGATCAGTTTATAGGATTTGTCTACTCATCAATGTGGTGTTGATGGTTCAGTGGTCAACACAACTCGCTACATAAGAATGTCAAGCAATCACGATCATGACTAGTATCTGGAGGGGTGACGCATGGGGTCATTTCCTAGCTACAATGCTCCGAGATGGATGTAAAGTTCGGAGATCCCTCTGGTTGTAGATCAGACAACCTTGTCTTTGTCCAAAATACTGTAACATGCCTAAAAGGCAGTTTGTCTCGTCATGTGTTCCATTTGTAAAGTGCTTTGAGCATGGTCATGACTGTAGATAAGCACTATAGGAAATGCTAAAATTAATCTATTTAATTGATTTGCAGCAATAGATAGCAGTACTTTGGCTACATTACCCTTAAATCAAAGTATTACATGTGACTCATCACAACTCAATTCTTTATGAACCATATACCTACTATATGAAAAAACCAATGGTAATACTCAGACTCACTGAATCGGTAAAAAAAAGTCATCCTTTAACTGCAAGAGTAGTGCATGGCCAACTGAGCATGGAAGGCCTAGGTTGCAGGCTTCTTTACACCTGAGAATAACACATTGTGCATTCCCTGACATCGTCTGTGTCTAAGTTGATGCTTAAACCTAAAAGATTTTATGAAAGAAGTCACATGATTATGACGTTGACTTCATCCTATATCTAAAGGAATTGTTGGTTCCAGATCTAGTTTTACAACTGCCAATTTCTGCCAAAAATTTCTGTTCTAAAAAATAATTTACCCTTTTTTTAACACAGAAAGTTAAATTTATTATTGTCTAGGTGTTTGGTGCATAAATAAAGCCATTAATTTTGAGCTTCAACTCATTTCCTGCATGCCTGCCGTGCTATGGTCGGCGACCTACTTTTGCAACGTGTGGCTTGCCATGAGGCGATATGTAGGTGCAAAGTTTTTCCCAGTCAGGTCGCCGTGTGGTCTTTCCTCAACCAATTTTCCACCCAAATTGCTTTCCATTTTTTGCCTTGGAAATACCTCTATCATGTGATTATTTGATATCATATGATAGGTAGGACAATAAAGATCAATGCATGCTTTTTGTCGGGTCAGTTGGTGAGTAATTTTCCACTGAAAAACAGCCCAACTTGTCCATCCAACCATGCCCCGAAGTCCACCGTGCACTACTCCTGCAGTTAAAGGAAGGTCTAAAAATTAGCACAGTGCAGCAATGCACTTTTCCCGAAGTTAAAGGATGGCTATTTTTCGACCAAGGGAGTGGAGATCTCACTACTCCCACATTACAGGGGTTAAAACTATTTTTCTAAATATAACAGAAAACCGTTATGTTGGCTATTTGGCATCATCTTGAGTTTGTAACTAGAAAAATATCTAGATAAAAACAGTATCATTTTGCGCTCCATTCTTCAACCTTTCCGATTATATCAGCTTTACTTTTAAGGAAAGGGATTTAAAGGGAGTAATTTGTTGTTCAAGTGAACCATTACTGACCTAAGCATTGAAAAACTGACCCCCGTAGGGAGGCGCCAACATGAGCAGTCAGTAAATTCTTATCACATGTCCACGAGCGCACAGCCAAGGAGTTAATAATTGAAAAAGAAGAGTAGAAGTCCAAGTAATACATAGTAGTAAAAGTAGCAGTAAAAGTATTATTAAGGTTACGGTTTTAGTAGTACCCTGAAAGTAGAAGTAGTGGTAGATGACGAAGCAATAGTGGTATTAAAAATAGTAGTAATACAAGTAGTAGAAGTAGTAGTATTAGTAGTAGTAGAAGTATTAGTAGTAGTAGTAGTAGTAGTAGTAGTAGTAGTAGTAGTAGTAGTAGTAGTAGTAGTAGTAGTAGTAGTAG
>JBCIKM010319912.1:0-11462 GCA_039654465.1 Melibe viridis | reverse complement strand
GTGTGTGTGTGTGTGTGTGTGTGTGTGTGTGTGTGTGTGTGTGTGTGTGTGTGTGTGTGTGTGTGTGTGTGTCTTGTGTATGTCAGGGCCTGAATGATTTAAATGCAAAAGTTGAAATAAACATTTTATTATTTATTATTATTCTCAATGTAGATAATCTTTTGCCAATGGGTGGATTTCCACTTTTATCATATTTTCTTAAGCTCCTTTCATACTTTTAAGGGCTGGTTTTTATGAATTTTGTTCCTATTTTACAATGAAATTGCAAAGTTTTGATTAGAGGAGAAAATTCTCCTTTTTTTCATTTTGTCTCTTGATACACACTGTATTCTTTTCTAATTTGTTTGTGGTAGAAATTTTTGAAGATGAGACCTATACTCCATATGTGGACTTATAATTAAAAGATTCTATTTTGCTCTCTGTTCCGTTTCTTCGTGTCTGCAGACGTGGAGATCAAGTTTCCCCCTAGGAAGCCGGCCACCAAGGAATGGACAGGCGCTGAGGAGTCCTTATTCCGCGTCCTGGCCGACATGTACAGAACCAACTACTGTGCTATTGCCAAACTGATGGGCAGCAAAACCTGCCAACAGGTATGCATGCCCCGTAGCTGTTTTCCCCCCGCACACAGCCTACTTTGCAGTTGTAGATTTGAATTTCATCGATTTTTTTGTTTTGTTTTGTAACCTTATCTCTTCATACCACCTTAGCAGTGTCAGGACCCAACTCCAAAGACCTGGGAGACACTCTGGATCACAAGAAATGAAGACCGGCGGATGATCAAACAAGTGTGCCTAATTTTGCATAGCATAATGAGCAATACATAATATGGAGTATTACTTGATCTTAAGCCAAAGAATAGTTCTTGTTGCCTTTGGTGGTATCTGCTCATTGAGAAAGACCAATGAGCCGATTTACCACTGGGCGTACTTTCATTGATATTGGTTGTAAATACGGAGAGTAATGGAGGGGAGCAGTCACCAGGAATGAAAAGAAATTTCAAACACACCATTGATAAATAGTTGAATAAGTGTCTTGTCCTAAGTTTACAAATGAACCAAAAATATCATTTACAAGAGCTTTTCCTGTTAGATGGGTTTTTGGCAGGAATGACAGTTGCCGGCAACAGCTGGCAATACTAGTGAAACGTCTACTGAAAGACTATATTCCCGGCCAAGTGAAGGCTGGTAACTATCACCTCCTTTGGTTGGTGGAAAATCTCAAAATGCCATGATAGTATGAATAAAAAACATCTTATGACTTGAAGCAGTCTCAAATCTCAGCAGGCATCTTCTATTTTTGAGTTGGCAATGTGGACAATTTGAATTGGTTAAGATAAGCACTCAAATCAAATGCTTTGACTTTTTTTTTGTCCTTCCATAAAAGTAGCTCCTCATCCCTGTCTGTCTCTCTTTCTCTGTCTCAGTCCGTCTGTCTGTCTTCTGTCTGTCTGTCTGTCTCTTGTTACTTGCTGCCCAGGCAAGTCATCTGGTGTATTTGTGTGTTGAGTAGCTTGAGATGGGCAGTACCGTAATCAAAGTGTTGAATTATTTTATCTTGTAATTGTGATATGGGTCTCAAATTTCCGCTATATAGTGGATTTTCTCTTCCGGCACTTCCTCCACTATATATCTCCACTATCAGTATATAGCTTAGCATTGTACAGAGATGGCATATAGATTAGAAAGAATATGTCATCTGTGTTTATTTAAATGTATTATACCCTAAGAAACAAAGAGTTCAAGTGGACATCTTGGTTAAAGTAAGAGTAAAGGAGAGTATGGAGGTTGGTCACGCCAATATGCCTCCTTTTTGAAAATTTTTGGAATTGGGACCCATGTAGTGAGCATTGCAAAATTGTCCATAAATGTCCATATTTATTCATTTATTCAAACCTTTAACAAACAAACGCATGACTGAATGTTTACAGGTGTACCAGTTTGCTGTCAAGGAGGAAGCTCACATCCCTGACGTCAGTGAGGAAATGATACAAACACCTCCTCGTAAAAAGAAAAAGAAGCAAAGGTTAATTAGGGCCACCTGTTTTTAATCTTTTGATTTTTCTGTTACATTGCTTTTTTTTGGAAGCTGTGTTGTTTAAGAATTAAAAATTGGCCACTGAGGTACTGATTGCAAATATTCTGTGAAGTGAAAATCTATTTCATCAGCGTTTAAGTTAACCCTTTTTTGTTTGACCTCGCCATGGTGTCTTTATTGGAAGGCTAAAGTAACAGATTTGGTGATTAATAACAGTTTATGGAAGCAGGTTTTTCTCTTATTGAAGTTAAGGCTCAGATTATTCGGGGAATGATATTTAATACGTTATCTTTTATTTTAAATACTTTTTGACTTTTGATTGCAGATTACATCTATAGAATATTTACACTTTTTGACTGTTTATAATAGAAAATAATTTTAAAGCGTGTTTATATGCCGACACTATTTGACTTTTGAATATAGATAGATAAATATTTTCTCTTTGGGGCCTTGGTCAGGTTGTGGTCTATGCACTGTCGCAAGATCCAGCTGAAGAAAGATGGCACAAGTAAGACAGTTTACAACTACCAGCCCTGCGACCACCCAGGACAGCGATGCGACGACACGTGTCCCTGCATCATGGCCCAGAACTTCTGCGAGAAATTTTGCCAGTGTAGTTCAGATTGTAAGTTTCTGTTGCAGCGTAGTTCAGATTGTAAGTTTCTGTTCCAGTGTAGTTCAGATTGTAAGTTTCTATTCCATTGTAGTTCATATTGTACTTCAGATTGTCAGCTTCTGTAGCAGCGTAGTTCAGATTGTAATTTTCTGTTTATGTGTTTTTCAGATAGGAAGTTTCTGTTGCAGTGTAGTTCAGATTATATTTTTCTGTTGCAATATAGTATGCAGTGCAGATTGTAAGTTTCTGCTCCAATGTAGTTCAGGTTGTAATTTTCTTGTCAAAAACTCTTTCTATGATGCTGTCATTGTTACTCTATGATAATAATGATATAAGAAGAGATGGTATATTTTGTCTTTGTTACTCTCTTTGGCATCAATACATATGTTATTTAATGTAGGTCATCTCTCTGCTGTTTCTTCTTTACTTTTGTTGACCCATTTATTATCTATTCAGGTCAAAATAGGTTTCCTGGATGTCGTTGCAAGGCTCAGTGTAATACCAAATTATGTCCGTGTTTCCTGGCCGTGCGTGAATGCGACCCCGATCTGTGTAAGCCTTGTGGAGCTGGTGAGTCATAAAATACTCTGGGATTTCTATCTCTGCTTTAGCTCCTTGTGTGTGTGTGCGTGCGTGTGTGTGTGTGTGTGAATTTTGGGATGTCACAAGGTAGGCACTTAAGTGAGGGAGACAGGAGTATCTTCTTTGAGTTTTTCCCTCTGTAAACAGTTACAACAGCTAATTAGTTATGTGGAAAGGTCACACTAGTCAGTAATGCATGTAAAAGTATCTTCACCTGGTGACGCATGATTCATGGAAACAAGGTTTTGATAAATAAATCACACACACATTCTAGGCTCTTCTCAATAGGGGAATACCTGATTGGATTTTTTTTGGTGAGTAAATCTTAGTTCTTGATGATGTTTGCCTGAGTAGAACCTCAAAGCCTCAGATGGATGCAGGGAAGAAGCCTGCTGAGCGAGTTGAAAACCACAGGTTAAAATGTTCAAGTTTCTGCAGCTATGATATCCAATTGATCAATTTGCTTTGATAAAACAACTAGTAGAAATCATTTTTATTATTGTTTTCTCTGAAATTCCACAAAATTTTACACGTGGAGTTGATTTATATGAATGGTAAATTGCATTTGAATCAACAAGAGGAAGTAAAAGTTTAAGCTTCGCAAAGTAAGTTTTCAATGAAAATTTCTGTGCTGAGATGAAATTTCTGAGATAAATATATTGCTTGGCTAAAATATTAAACTCTTTATCTCATTCTAGTCCAAAACATGTGGGAAGTCTGTATGATATTATTCATAGGACTTGATTCAATTCCTTCACACGTGTACATTAAATCTCTGCACACATTGTCTTTCAGACCAATTTGAGACGGCCAAAATCACCTGCAGAAATGTCAGTGTCCAGAGAGGATTACGAAAGGTAGTGGTGATTTTGATATTTGTTTTAGCCTGACTTACATTTATTCAGCAGTGATAATGATGAGTAATACAATGATAGTTTACAAAGTCAGTAAGTTTACAACAGTTTATAAGCCAGACATTATTTTGCTCCCTGAAGAAATTCCTACTCCTATGGTTTGAGAAGGTGTGTTGCCTGAAGTCTTCTTCATTGGACTTTCTATCAGTTTTTTTGCAGTGTTATTGACTTCACAGTGCAAGTATTTTGGTATTACTGGAATCTTGATAGAAAAGACAGTGGTCTTGCAATTGTAATAAATCCTGTTTAAAATTTTTAGAGTGAAGTTTGTATAATAATAATAATAATAATAATAATAATAATAATAATTAATAATAATAATAATTAATAATAATAATAATTAATAATAATAATAATTAATAATAATAATAATTTTTAATAATAATTATCAATAATAATAATAATTATCAATAATAATAATAATTATTATCAATAATAATAATAATTATTATCAATAATAATAATAATAATTAATAATAATGCACTTTAAAAACACGCAAGAACTATCCCCACCTTGGCAGCAGGCTCTAGGTGCTAAACATATGAGTAACATCTGAAGTCGTAACTTTAAGTGCAGTTGAAATCTATTTTTATAATTATATTTATTATTTTTATCATTGTCATTTCTTCCAAAAGCAGAGGTTCAAGTCCAACTTTTATTTTGATTAGTATGTCAGTGCTGCTGCATGTTATGACATAAATAATCTTATTTATTTGACCAGCATTTACTACTAGCTCCGTCGGATGTGGCTGGCTGGGGAATTTTCCTGAAAGAACCTGCCGAGAAGAACGAATTCATATCAGAATATTGTGGAGAGGTAAGCTAGCACAGACTACTTACTTTGTATGTTCTTCTGTCTTTTCCTTTTCAATACATCAAGGTTCTTAGTAAGTATTTTTTTGAAGTCTCCTATAATTCATGTAACGTATTTCCCTTCAAAACTTGCTGTCTTTCTTACTTCATCCCAAATTTGATGTCTGTAGTATGTGTAGTGTGCTTGGTGGTCAATTTGATACGGCACTGCCCTGTAACCTGAATGTTTTGGGTTTGGATTTGGACTCTGCTTTGGCTATTGGTAACCCCTTTGACAAATAATTCCTATAGGCTTATTAAGCTAAGGCACCGTGAGTCATTGACTCAGTCGGCTCGTTGGCTCAGTTTGTAAGGCGTCTTGACTCCTATGCTGAAGTGCGTAGGTTCGATTCCTGTCAGGGTCATTGTGCCAACCACTCTGCAGCGCTGCGCTGCGGTTGCCACCTGGGTTTTCTCAGTCTTCCCTTTGGGACAGACCCGAGAAAGTAATCCCCCCCCTGTAGGATTAGAAAAGGAATTTTCATTTTTGTGTTATTTATATATTTTTAAACACCACTTCCGAGGAAGTGCCCTTTTTGTTTTTAATATGAACTTCTTGAGCTGCACTATTTCTCCAAATTATTTTTTCTTCTAATTGTCTTAGCGTTTCAATTTCCAGAATAACTTTAGAAAAAGTGTGTGTGTGTGTTGGGGGGGGGGGGGGGGCTGGGCTGACCAAACCAGTGTATTTCTTTCTCTCGGCCATAGGTCAATGCAGTAAGAGATTATGGTCCCATCCAAAGGGGTTTTTTTTTTTGGTATTTGTTTTAAGCCCAAGCCAAAATACCTATACATCCAGTGTTAGTTCATTCATTACATTACATCCACAGTGGTCTCAATAGCTCAATGGTCACAAAGCAATGGTGCTGTTCATTCTCCTGCCTGTCAGTTTCAGCATCGTCATTTGTGACTGTAGCAGACAATTTTGATGCTCTGAGAATTTTTCGGCTCTTCCTCCAGTCGTCAGTGTTTCTTAGATGGATGCCACCGTCTGCTTTGTCTTCTTCTTCTTCTTGTCGTCTATGTACGAAATGGATGGTCAGCCCCTTCTCCTCCTTCCCTCTGCTTGCCCTTGTACTACCTTCTTCCTTAGTTAGGTGGCTCTTCTTATTACTCTTCATTAAACATTAAATAGCACCACAGAGTGTTATAGGGACCCACTTGTCATGTAGCTGCTGATGCTCACAGCTGGGAGGCTTGTGACTTCAATATGCCCACAACCATTTTCAGGACACTTCATAAGAAAGTAAACATCAGTGAAGTCTGCTGCAACCAGCAAATTCCATTCACAATAGTGATTTTCGGTGGTGTGGACTGTGTTGCGGTGTGTTATCTGTTAGGTGCAAAAATAGGCTCTATAGAAAAAATTTTGTTCCCCTGGGAAATCAGTGCTCTCAGCAGGTGTGTTTATAAGTAATGACTTTTGTGTCTTGTATTTGTTTCACTAATTTTTGCATAAGCCTTTGTTTTTTGGGGGTTTTTTAATCCTCATATTATGTATTATACAGTTTTGTATGTAATGTGAATTCCTCAGATCATATCCCAAGATGAAGCTGATCGCAGGGGAAAAGTTTATGACAAGTACATGTGCAGTTTTCTGTTTAATCTCAATTATGGTAAGAAATTTTTATTGTTGTTTGTTATTGTTGTTGTTAAATTTGCGTTAACTTTGCTGGGACTGCTTGTTTTTACTTGTGTGTTATTCCTGAAGAATATCTACATTACCATAAATGGTAAATCCTTACAACCTGTACGTCTGTATTAGTATAATTATTTGACTCTTGCTGTCTTCCAACAATTAATAGAAGTGTATGGCCCATGATTCACAGTCATACCAAAAATTGGTTTAGTTATAAAAACTGCAAAGTTATAATGATGTTAAGTATGTGAGTAGATTCATTTGTTTAGAGGGCTTTCTACTCATTTCATGAACAAGCCCCCATGAATTATTTTGTTTGTTTGTTTCTTTTAAAAAAAAATATAAATATAACCATTGTTCATGTTTCAAAATGGATTAGACTGAATTGTTGAGATGATCATATCATTTTGTAGTTTAGTCCATCAGGTTCTGTCTCAATCTTTCCTTCGGAAAAAAATTCCTCAACTGGATTTTATTTATTTATTTATTATTTATTTATTTAATACTCAAGTGAAACTTATAATCTTGAGTTTACAGCACCTGCTACCCTTAAATTTCATGTCAGTGGGCCGGCGTGTTGGAAAATATATACGTAACTGAAAAGGAGCTCTCAATCCTTTTTATTTTATTGGTATTAAATCATTCTTTCACTGATTAATTTTTTAAAATTTGAAATTTCAGACTATGTGGTGGATGCAACTCGTAAAGGAAACAAAATTCGCTTTGCCAACCATTCCATCAACCCAAACTGTTACGCCAAAGTGATGATGGTGAACGGGGACCACCGCATCGGCATCTTTGCCAAGAGGCCCATTCAGGCCGGGGAGGAGCTCTTTTTTGATTACAGGTACTTACACACTATTCAACGCATTGGGAGATAAGTTTCTCTTTTTCAATCACTGAATGGCAATTAGTTACATTATATCTCTATCTCCATGGAAAGTGTTAAAAACACAAACTGAAATTTTAAACTTCTGAACGCTTTTAATAGAGTGTTTGATTGAAATGATTGAATCAAAAACTACCTATAGTGGAGGAGGGTTGTCAAGTCAAAATGATTCTGTTGTGTGAAGTCATATTTTTTACCTAGGTCATAATAGAATAGAGTAAGAGCTGGTACTGGAGATGGAAAAGAGAAAATAGTATAGACACAGTGCCGAGATAAGTCAAAGCCATAGAAAGATAGGATAAAAAAGCCGGAAGGTTGGAAGTCGTCCGAGGAGAGAATCGCACTTGGGGCCTGCCACAGTACACCTTGCCTGGCCATTGCCAGGACAGCGCGCCTACCAACTGAGCCATCCGCCTCAGTCACAATATTGCACGGTTGCCAACCGCATATATTTTATAGGGACAGTCCCTCTTTTGCATCATGAGATAACAATTTTTGCCATAACAAATTACTAAAAGATAAGATGTAATAAATAGCAGACCAGGTACTGAATTGAGCTAGTCCAGTTGATGGAACAATTCCTTAAAAAAATGGTAATAGCCTTACCTCAGGAAATCTGACCCCTGACCCCTACTTCAGTACCAGTCTTCACCCCCTACATTCCCTTGCTTTGATTTTTAATTGGTTTGTAACCCTGATATTAAGGTATTGCGATCTTGATCTCAAGACACTTATACACCTGATCTTGCACATGATATCACATCAAATTTTTCTGATTTTGTCTGTTTTCTCACAGGTATGGACCAACTGAGCAGCTCAGATTTGTCGGTATTGAGAGAGATGGATTAATGTAGAAAATGGCTAGAGTTTAGAGACTATAAACCCCACATTTTCCCGAGAGAAATTGATCTTGTTGTTGAATCAAGAAGTTATTTCTTGAATATTCATGAGCTTTTCTGGTCTCTTCCTGAATAAAATACTTGTTGTCAGACAGATCATCTGAGTTTTGTTTCTGATTATATTTGGGGTTATTGTTTTGTCTACACCGGAGCACTGATGTGAAAGAAAAGCTTGAGATATAATTGTAATCCATATTGTTTTCTGATCTACAATTATAATAGGCTCAGCGGGGTATAATGGTAAGACAACAGACTCCAATGCTGAAGAGGGTGGGTTGGATTCTTACCAGACTGTGGCACTGCACTCCAGCTGCTGCCAGAGTTGTCCCAGTCTTCCCTTGGGGCAGACCCAGATGACACATTATCTCCCCCATGGGATCAGTAATAAAGGGTGTTTTTATCTTTTTGTCTTTATCTGTAGAGCTGTTAGTCTCTACTCCTACAGGGAAGTACATTTGGGCGTCATAATAGGTCGACTCAATCCTTCAGGATACTTTCTTAATCTTCTTATTTTATTTGTGTGCTCATGTATATACTCATAGAAAGTATAGGGTGAGTTAAAAAAAAAAGCTGACGATGTTAAAATAAATGAAAAGAAAAATAACGCAATTTTCCTGAAGTTGAAAATCACCGAGAAAATTCATTTAACAGCAGTTTGTATGATGTCAAAATTATTTGTCAAGTTCTGAGCTTTCAAATTGTTGATTTTAACCTCATCTATTTTTTAAATGGCCGTTATTCAGTCAAATTTAGAAGTTGGTAAATGGTTATGACATCAAACAGATGAATTTTATTCACTGGAATTTTCAGGAACATTGCTTATTTTTTCCGTGGGTAGTTCGTGGGTGTTGCTGGTGGGCACTTCTACTTCTGTTTTTTATCTTCTACACCGAATCTATCGTCTTACTTTTTCCCCTTTACTGTGATGTCCTGTTTTTGTTATTTTGTTTGCGACTCAGTGGTCATCACATATTTCATGCCTTTTAGTTCATAACTGCAGGGTCACAAGTTAATGTACAGGGTACTTTTGTACACAAAGGGGGTTTAAAGATCCTGGGTCTTCCTGAATCATCATGCTGTTGTGAGCGATGGCCATTACTTATTCTTGATTGGAGAAATATTTTCTGTCTTTGTAAACCCTCTCTCGGTGGTGTCGATATTTGTTTTGAGGAATGATATTTATTTTTTAGTGTAATTCATCTCTCTGCTGTTTTTGGTTTGATCTGTTCCCTCTTTGAACTAATTTTATTATCTTGCTTTCCTCTGGGTTCCCTATGACCCTCGTGTGTTGTGGGGCCCTAAAACCTTCAGTGAATAAACAAAGCTTATTTTTTTCCCTTCATAAAGAGAAAACTTTTTTGAACCACCAGATGTCAAAGTTGGGGTCGAAAGTCAAAGTAGGGTTCTTGTGATATGACAAAAAGTATTATAGTCCAGTCACTTTAAGTTTTGACCGACAAATAATTGCAAAATTTTATATTTTGGCATGAGCGGGTTGAGG
Organism: Melibe viridis; assembly: GCA_039654465.1. Lineage (NCBI taxonomy): Eukaryota > Metazoa > Mollusca > Gastropoda > Nudibranchia > Dendronotidae > Melibe > Melibe viridis. The sequence continues at coordinate 1,535 of JBCIKM010319912.1, read as the reverse complement.
ATGTTAATACAAAGCTATTGTAGAAAGTCCCCGAGCTAAAGTGTAACGATAATGAAGTTATTAATTAATTAAAATTATTAATCCGTCCTGTGAATTAGTCTTTAGAGAGCGTGAAAGAGCGAAGAGAGTATGCTGACGTCACACTTTGTGACGCGCGCAAGCTAAAATTTGATTGGTCCATCCGGTGCGGTGACGCGCTACTACACACGTGAAATAGTGATGCAACACACTCCGGCCTCTTAGCGCATGGTTATGCAGCGAAAAAGTTCAACTTGGAAAAAGAGAGCGAAACCCATTTTTTTGCTTTAAAAAGACATTTTTGCCCGTTTTTCGTCATCAATTGCCGATTTAAGAAAGCAAGACCTTAACTTCCTTTTTTTATCATTAAATTTGTTGTCTTAAAAAGTATACGGAGAATTAATGGCTTTTAATGAGTAGATAGGTTTTCGGCGGAAAATCCTAACAATGTCATTCAGATTATTCTCTTTCTCGTACCAGCGGGTTGTGCTTTGTTGGAATATACGCTATAAACTGAATTTCACTACCCGCTTTTTTTCTATCCCTCAATTTTGCTCATGGTTTCCGTGCTTTGGTTTAAATTTGTGCAGGTTTTCTTGACGATGGATATTTATGTTTTATAGTTGGAAGAGAACGAATCCTGTCAAAAGGCCCGCCTCTCATCCCAGGAGATAATAAACCGTTGAACAAAGGTCTCGAAAGTGCTGGTCATGTCATTTGAAGGACTGGCCGTGCTTGGGCTGGACTATTCAAAGATCTCAGATTTGAACAGGTTTAGATGAAATCTTTAAAAAGTAAGGAAACCTGAGTAGAGGAAGGGGATTTGATGAAAGTCAAAGAGCTTTGTGGACATTGGCAAGATCTGCCTGCTCTGATATAATATTATGACTGATTTGCTTCAAAAACACACCCGGGTGTCATCGAATCAAGAAATTTCCCATAAGGATGTAAAGTGCACCATGATTAAAAGAGATTCGAATGCCATTAGCAGATTTCTTCCTTAAAGACCGAACCCGTTTTAGTCCTCGTATTGTTAAAGAAATTGGTAAACAGACAATAAAAAGGATAGGCGGCAAATTGTCAGGTATTTCTGCTAGGAAAAGAGATCAAGTTGTCACAATAGGTGCAAACGTGTCAATACTGAAGAAGAAAATCTCAAAATCAATCAACAGATTTTATTTCAGAGACGAACTGCAATTGCAGAAAGTTGTTTCCAAATCCAGTCAAATGTTTGATTTCGAACTTTGCAGTTTCCCACCAGTACTTTTTGACAAGAATGGGTATCCTTTGCTCGTCCAGAAATCTGGATTGCGTACATATCTTTTGACAGAGTGACTTCTCCTGAGCAATTACATTCTGTTGACCCCAGTAATGTTCAATACGTCTTTGATGGAGGCTGGTTGCCCCGTGTGTGTACGTATGCAAATGTCATCAACATGTGTAGAGACTATGTTTGAAGAAAATATGGTTAGGCAATCGTCGTCTTTGATGGTTATTCGTGACACCCCTCTGCCAAT